>VSMD01047457.1:0-12678 GCA_008750895.1 Mirza zaza | reverse complement strand
AATACTATGGAAGAATTCTTCTCCTTGTCTTTCATTTAAACAACTGTCTGTGAAGATAGAAGGTATATCTTAATGTGAAATTTCTACAACCATCACTGTCTTATAGACAGATATGAAACATACATTAAGCTCAACTCTAATATTCTTCTCTGAATGTAGCTATAAAATCAGGTATATTTTTAGTTTACTCTGATCAGCCTATATGCAATGTCAAGGAAGTATATACAAGACTAAAGGGACCCACATTTTCCAAACTTCAAATCACCTGGGTAATAAATTTTTAAAAAGGTTTCCCACGTTATGGTGAAATCTTCTCATAGTAATGGATATCTGTACTCAAAATGTATTCACCTAGTATGTTTTGAAAATTAATGCAAACCAAATAAACAGATTTCTAACACCCACCAAGAAGTACTTCTTGCTCTTTGGGGTATATTCTGGATCCCATTCCTCTTCCTTCGGTCTCTTTTGAAAAGTAGTATTTGAGTTGTTTGGACCAGTATTTGTCCCAGCAAAAACTCCTCTGGCTCTTCCTCTGCCTCTAATTCGAAACTGATTAACATTAACAAAGTTGTTTAGTGATGCAATAAAAAGGTATTTAGTTACATGCAAACTCTAATTTTACTGCAGTAACAAAAAAACATATGCCCTAATTTTCTACCTAAATCTCATAGCCACTGAGGATGGAAAGGATGGCCATTTTATACTGTAGGCAAAAAATTCTCCTACTGAAAGCTGAGTAGGTTAAGAGGAAATGAACAATCAACCTAAGGGTCAGAATATCACACTTTCATGGCCTAAACTAGTATTTTAAAATAATCAAGTTGGTTTTTTTTACCTTTTTACTAGCCAGTAGTTGTCTAATTCCTTTGAATTACCATAAATGCCCCAAGTATTCAACCATACCTATTAGCATATATGTAAGAAAAGCTCTTCTCTTCCCCCAAATGATCTAATTAATGAATTCTAACCAATACCTAACTAGATACTTGCTCAAGGTAGGAGTCTGAATCTAGAAATTAAAAAGGCAAGAAGATGCACTACTATGAAGTCATTAAATAATTATAATGACTTATGGAAACATGGGGATAATGTATATGCTATGTAGAATAAAAAGAAAATTTATATGATTTCTATGATAGATACATACATAAACAAGGATTTGAAGCAAACAGGCAAAAATGAAAATAGCTGTAACACAGACATGAACATCCAGATTTCTTAATGTTTTAAGGAATCTTTTCAAAAAGTAAGTGATTACAGAAATGTATCTCAATAGCTTTCCTCGACTCTTGGGTCTTTAAGGTAGTATGTACATTATTGATCTCAAAATGAAGAAAACCAGTTTACAAAGATGTTTTTAGATCTCAAAATGGCATTTCTTAATGAAGACAATACTTCAAATACTTCATTTTTCAAGACTAACTCTGACTTTAGGAATAATGACTTACACAACAGACAATCTCTGAATCATGTATTTGGCTTTCCTTTTATAGAGTACTCTACGGTAAAGTCACATCAAAGATAATTTTATTACTTACAAAGGTTCCTCGTGGTCGGCTAACTCCTGCAAAGCCTGAGTATTCTTTCAGTTCATGGTGAGTTTTAAATTCTTCTTCTCTTTCCTTCTTACTCTCCTTTTCTTCTCGAGAACTGGGAGAAGAAGGTGATGCTGAAGAGGATGAAGATCGAGAATGATCTTGCTCTCTACTTTTATGTTTACTGCAAAATAAAGAACACACACCAAAAATGCTATTTTTAAAAAGATAAAGACCCAGCTGAAACTTACAATAAAAGGGATATTTTTTAAGTCAAAAAACTATCCCCTAGTAAAATTATTACATAAGTAAAATAATTGGGTGTTTGACACAGTCTGTTTCCATTTCTCCTCCATTATTTGTTTTACATCACTACTGAAAAGCATGCTATGGCCTGCCAATTAGAAACTAGTAGTCTGTAAGCTTCAAGAATAAGGTTTAGTTCTTCAATATTTTTAAGTTAACTTATATAATCTTTTATTATTTTAACAAAATGAAAAGAAGAGTAGCAACAAGAATGTTCTTAAGGCCAAGTTTCAAAATGACTGCAGTTTGTACACCCTGGGTGAAAACAGTTGGTATGATATGGGCCATAATATCATTATTGAAATAAAAAGCATATGACATTACAAAGAACAGTAATAAATTTAAAAACACAAGTAAAATCCACCATTTACCTAATGAATAGCAAGGAAAAGAGATTATCTATAATAATACTTTGTATTCCTATTTAACTTTATGATGATCAAATTTACGAGACTCTAATGCAACACTCGAAAAGGTCATACCTGCTGTAACTCTTACCACTGCTAACAGTATCCATGGAAATATTATTTTGAAAGACTAATGCACATTGCTATTTCTAGTCCTTCCTCCCCCCATCTCTCCCATGTTAAACCACTAGATATCAGTTTATAATTCTTGTACTCTGGGTGTTATGAGTTGAAAAAGTGCGGAATCAAGCATAACGAACCAAAGTTCTTACACAAACTGTTTCTAGAAATGCACTGCATTGAAGTCCAACCTCCTGATGTAGCCTGGATAATAGGACACATTAATTTGTCATTTTTTTTTTCAGTGTTAGCTTGCTATTCCAAAGTTTTTGTCCTCATCCACCATAAGCCGTGTAAAAGACAAATACATTTTTGCTGTAAAACAAATAATTTTAATTGTTTAAATTTAAACATTCGATTACACAGTCAAAATTGAAAGCAATTAAGCTGACAATTATTAAAGGCTAATTAGAAGCTAAAACCTAACTCAAGACAGTTTTAACAATTACCTGTCATCTTTGTAAGATTTGTATTCCTTGTAATCTTTTGAAGTTTTTTCTTGCTTTCTTGATCCACTGGATTCCCTGGAGCCCTTGGAATCCCCCCGTTCTTTACTTCTTTCTTTTCTACGGCGATCAATGTCATGCCGAAGATCAGCAGAGTCACACCTTAATTTTTTATCTCCCTATAGAAAGACAGATGCAAAATACAGAGTTGAGGGGAAAAATAGAAAAAAACATAGAAAGAGTTAAATTTTATGCCAGTTTTTAAACCGGCATTTTGGTATCAGAAAAAAATGGATCATATACTATCAAGTTTTTGTTTAAAAAATATACTTGATTGTTTTTCCTAAACATTTGTGTACATTTAGTGCATTGGGACTGGAGAAGTTTCTAACAGCTATTTATCTTGAGAATTTTATAGATATTCAAAACAATCCATAATAAACTTTTGTACAGTAAAATGATACAAACATTTTTCCACTCAGCACATCCTCATTATTATCCCTTATCCTTCCAAATGTTGTTTTTTTTTAATAGTTGAACAGTGACAGAGGTTATAATCTGTAGTTGTGAAATAGCCTTCCACCTATAAAAAGTTAAGGGATCCTAACGTAAATTCTCATTATTAAGCCTCATTATCATCAAGCTCTTCCCAAATAATTTGACCAACCCAATTAAAGAAACAGTTCAAAAGAATTCTGTAATTTCTATAACATGCAAGTGGAATATGATTAATGAAACCAATTGAGTTTGAACAAGGGTAGAAACAAAGCCAGAAAGATATTATTCGTAATCCTGTACTCAGTATCTTGGGCCATATACTGCCCTTTCTCAATTCAGGTATTGCAACGGACATTAGTTTAAACTGGGTCACAATTCACCTCCTTCTTGTTCCATTGCTTTTTCAAATACTATATAATTTAGGAAGATGGAAAGAGGCATCTAGGAATGAAGAGAAATTATACATCAGTAAGATGCTAAGCAATGTGGACATCCTTGCTAGTATTCAACAATAAGAAGTATTTATTCTGGGAAGTCTAGTTATAATATTCATAAGCATTCATAAAACTGAGAGTATGTATATATCTCCAAATGATATCAATTACTTACCTATTTGCTCCCAGGGTATTAAAGAAAAACTCTAATCAAGAACAAAAAACTTCCTGTTCACCTAGGTATTACCAAGTCCACAAGTAACAAGATAACATAAGTGAAACTACCTTATAAACTACAAACTACATATATATATATTAATTACACATTAACATGTGTTAATTCTTCCTTAATGTAGGAAGGATAAAAACCAATGTCATATCCTCTTGTCCATCCAACAGTCAACCCTACTTCTCCTCCTCCAGATCAAAATCTGGTTTAAGTAATGAGAGAAGTAAGATACTCACTGTCAGAGCATGAGGATAGACAAAATCATCAGGAAAACAAAATTAACCAACACTGAACCCAAGGCATAAAGTTAAAAGCCAAAAAAGTATTCACTTCTCAGAATCTGTTTTTTCAAAATCAATATGCCCCATGCAAAGTAATCATTTTCTTTGTAAGCTCTAGGTTCCACATCCAATAAGTTAGCAGCACACCCTAATTAAACAATTTGTATACTACCATCATCAATAACAGTTTGTAATAACAGAAGTTCCATTGTTTTCAAGATAGCCCAATTATTCAACAACTTTACAAATGTATTCTCATTTTTCTAATTAGAAAACAAAGGTTAAATTATTTTCCAAATATCATATAGATGGTATTGATAGCCAGAAATTGAACCAAATGGTACTCCCAAGTTTCCTAATCTTTTCAAAACAATGGATAGTTGCTCCCATTCTATCAATTTTGAATTATCACAGTATAACAGAGTCCCCTTAACCACTGAATTCCATTCTCACCAAGCCCTCCAAAAGGCTTTCACAGGCTGCTTTCTCAAGCTTAAAAGCCATTCCCCCAACCTACAAATATTCCAATAGTGACAAACAAGTTTTTGCTCAAAATAAATCAGCTCTTAGAATTTTTATTTCATAATTCACATAAAAATGCCCATTAGGATGGGTATTACTCCTTTTTATCTGTGAAGAACCTGGAGATAATTAATTCAGGCAACATAAAACAATAGAATATTTATTCTGGCTTATCAATCTCACCTCAAAACTCTAATAAAATTTGTATCTCTTTTTTCCCTTGGTCTACCCACTGATTCTTTACCCTTAAGACTAATTTTTTCCTTTCACTAGCATTTTCAAAAAGTACTCTTCGTTTAACTTATAGTGTCAGCTTAACTCTTCTAGAAAGGAACACTACATACACTATCATAAATATATACGATATATTTACAATTGAAAGATATCTGTAAACAATCTGCCCTGCAAAACTATATTTAGTATATTAAGCAAGCCGAATTTAACAAGAAAAAAAGTGCACTAACAAACATACCTTTTGATTTTCTTCTTTAAAAACTCTCTCTTCCCCTGCTAAACGGGTATGCTTCCTCAGGGCGCTTGGAGAGATGTCAATTCTCCTTAACATAAAATAAAGTGTATTTGTAGTCATACTATTAACTGTATGGTTCACAAAAATCCACAGTACTGCCCATTTTCATAAGACACAATCATTTCTCTCTCAATCAACTATTTTAGCACAGTAAGACTATTAATCTAATGCCTAATAAACAAGAAATAGTAACTATATCCATTAAAAATGAATTCAAATGCTTCAACCAGATATTTTTTACATAGAAATGAAGCTTGGCCTTTTAAAACATCAAACTATGTTAGCCATCAAAAATATAAAGAAAGATGTGGCTCACAACTGTAATCCTAGCACTCTGAGAAGCCAAGGTGAGAGGGTTGCTTGAAGTCAAGAGTTCGAGACCAGCCTGAGCAAGAGCGAGACCCCATCTCTATCAAAAATAGAAAAAATCAGCCAGGTGTGGTGGTACGCACCTATAGTCCCAGCTACTTGGGAGGTGGAAGCAAGAGGACTGCTTGAGCCCAGGAGTTTGAGGTTGCTGTGAGCTACGATGACACTACTGCACTCCAGCCTGGGCTGGAGACTCTGTCTCAAAAAAAAAAAAAAAAGAGGAAGAGAAGACAGAGAAAAAGGAGAGGAGGAGGAAAGGAAAAGAAAACCAAGACAGGCGCAGTGGCTCATACCTATAATCCCAGCACTTTGGGAGGCTGAGGCAGGAGGATCACTTGAAACCACAAGTTCAAGAGCAGCCTGGGCAATATAGCAAAAACTTGCCTCTACCAAAAAAATAAGAAAAACTAGCCAGGTGCAGTGGCTCATGACTATAGTCCTAGCTACTACTCTACTAAGGAGGCTGAGGCAGGAGGATTGCTTAAGCCCAGAAGTTCAAGGCTGCAATGTGCTACAATCCCACACTACACTGCAGCCTGGACAAGAGAGCAAGACCCTGCCTCTAAAAAAATAGAAAACAAAAAAAAATACATATTAAAAAAAAAGTGTTTTGATTAAAGCTGAATATTAAGTGTCAATCATCATGCAATACATCAAAACATCTTCAATAAACACGCATGAATAGGATTATTTACTCCTAAACAGTCTTCAGTATTTTTACGTATTCGGCGTACCTCTGGTTTCATTCTGTGCCCTTCCTTTTTAACCTAGTATGAATTGCAACTTCCTAGTGCTTTTTTAGCAGTTCTGACCAAAACCACACCAACTATGTGATGTGTGCTAAGTATTACATGAGATACTTTATAGCCAATATCACTGTCACCACTACCCTGCAAAGTGGGATTATCTTTATTTTGTAGATGAAAAAACATATCCAGATATTAAATAACCTATTCATCACAATAGAATGAAGTAACAAAGTCAGGATTTCAACACAATTGTCTGACTTCCATGTTTATGTTCTTTTCATGAAAGACAGTTCTACCTCTCATCAGACATTTTTATTTCACAAACCTAGCAGAAGTAAATTCAAAGGTTACTCTAGGCATCTATCCCCACCAAATACCAAATGAACTGATAATTATTTAACTCCATACTACAGAGTGATAAGAGTATTTTAAGTTCTAACAACCAATGTAAACTAAGTAAACTAAAAACTAAATTATAAAATTTTCAAAACTTAGAAATATATTTATTCAAAGTATAAACGAGGCATAAAACTAAAGTTTTTATTTGTATCATAATGATAGCAAACTTCCAATATAATCTTGTTTCATACGTCTTCCTATCAAAACAACATTTTTATATATTAAGTCAATAGTACAAATACCTGTGTATCTCAGGACTCTTTTGCCGGGTACTATGTTCTTCAGTGGCTTTCTGATATGAAGTGAACCGCTCGTTTAGGGTCATTGCAGGTGATTTGAAGTATTGCTCTGTTGATTTAGGAGAAATACTGCCCAGTTAGTTATCTTTACTTTAACAGGGATTTTCATTTGTGACAGAAGGGCATGTAGCAGGTGAAAAGAAATTAAAAATATTCAAGAAACCTAGCAAAAAAGAATCAAGTGTTACAAAGAACTCCTACTCTTTCCCTTTTAACTTCTTGTACCTCACAGGTAAGAAATTGCAAAATTCCTTACAAGTCCCTGTCAATACTACGTATAATCCAAGAACCATTAGATTAAAATCAGGAGTCACTAATTTCATTTCACTAGTGCACTACTTCCTCAAACAGAACAAAAAGAAATACTATGTGGATGTCCTCATACCTTGCCAATATGAACCAATGACGTTACTTCAAATGACCGTTTGCAGAAAACAAAAATTAACAAATATGGAATTAACTACAAAGCTGGTTTGAGTAAACTAACAAATTTCACTGAGAGCTATGTTGACATATCAACAGAAATGGATTCAAGAAAAAAATGAATACTATCTATCATTCAACTGGAAAAATTATTTTTAAATTCATTAACATTCACTAATTACTCCAAAAATCTGGCGTCTTGGCAAACCTGACAGCACATTTGATATTGTTGTCTTGTCTTTCTTTAAACAATTTTAAAATTAGTAATATCATTACTGATTAGTTTTTAAACCAGTTTAAGATATGCTGTAAATGTAAAACAGACGTATAAAGTCATGAGCTATGAAATGTTACATTATGAAGCAAGCTATCTGCTTAACAGGTCAACATACATCTGTGTCAACTTACCGCCCAATATCCAGCACATGTCTCATAACCAATCATTAAAACTTGAAACGGCCACTACAAGGGTAGTGCCTCAATCATAATTCCATGAAACCCAGGAATTTGAGCTAGCAACTCAGTTTTTATGCCATTTTTGCCAGGAAGACAGAAGGTTCAACTTTGCCTGTATCTTTCAACAGCTATTTTACTTTGAAACATGGATTTTGCCATTTCAAAACATATTCCAGGACCTAGTTACAATGAAAAAGAAAACATCACTGGGCATTTTCAGCTCTATATAAAGAAAGAGCTGTTCAGATCGGTTGCATAATACCAATTATGAAACATAACTACAGTTCTTTTTAAAAAAGAAAAAGAAAATGAAAAAGTAAAAAAATATATCAAAACCTGATCTCAAAATTCAGCAGTAAATTATAAAATGTGGAGACAGGTCAAAAAAAGGTGAAAAAATTTAAAAATTATTAATGTTTCATATTTTATGTACCACAATAGTATGGTCATAAATTGGTTCACAAACCTAATTATAGCCAAACAGCAAAACTCTTTTATTATCATGTTTAAATTATTACAGCCAAAAAGAAATCCATTAACTATTCGCTATTTTGAAATATCAAGTGCACAAAGAATTGCTGGTGACGAGTTCATTATAGTGAGTTGTTCTCATGTCAAAACACAAACTTTTAAAAAGGATGGAGGAGGCTTTTAAGACCAATAGCCACGGAGGTTCCTGGGAAAGAACCTGTTTCATAGTAAGCTGCCTTTTAAACACAAAAACAAAATTATAAAAGCAAAATTTTATCTAACTGCCCAAAAAGTCATACACCCTAAAACCTTTGAAAACTATCAGCAACTCTGAAACTACAATTGAATACTAGTGAAAAGAAAAAAATCATTACTTTAGCTAAAATAAACATCCTTATTTTTAGGACCTAATGAAATATCATAATTATTGTCCTAATTAGTCACTACCCATGTAATCACTACTTAGCTAATATACTTTTAAATTTCTTGAACTTTTTCCCCTTTAAAAATCCTGACTAAATTTTCTTCTGGTTTATTCATCACCACTTAAAAAATTTTACAACAAATTTAGCACAAAAAGATAGAAAGTTAATATTGTTTTTCCACCAGTTTCACATTTCTTTGAAAGATGAAAAGAAATTTTTAGTAAATAATATTCAGTAACAACACTGCCTTCACTTTGTTATAAATGTGTGCCAAGAGTACGTTAACCACAAGTTACAGGCATACAATGAAAAATAATCTGTAAGCATTCTGCACTTCAAATACACAGTGACGCATTTTAAAAACACTTTTAAGCATTAAACAAATCTACATCATGTTTTATCATGATATACTTTAGGGTATGTTTTAACTCTAGCATTATAATCACTTTTTATTAAACAACTCCATAAGTCTCAAAGCTAGCAAGACTGGAGTCTCTTTCACGAAACAGTTTTTCTAAATTTTTAATAGTATTGATACATACCTACTAGCTCTGAGGTATGTTAATTATTAAGTATAACTACTCATTTGTTTATCTGCATGCAAGATAAATTTCCTTCAAAATACTAAACATATTAAGCATACCTTTAACATGATGAACCAAGGACACAATGTGTTGAATAAATGACTCTGAAGTGCTTTTGCTGGCTTGTGGCAACTTAATGTGGTCAAAGATGGATCGGAATTCTTGCTCCTTCTTGACAGAATGGACAAGTGTACTAGCAAGTAGCCTGTCTTTAGTCAAGGAAGCAGGTCTGGAACATATGGACAACACACACACAAACAAAATATACCACTGGTTTGAATATGAAAACAGTATGTTCAGAAAATAAGATAATTAACTGGATTAACTAAGTACCCATAGATTAACTTACTGGGCATCAATGTGGAATTACCTGTTAGAATCATCAAGAGGAACAGGTGCCATTTTGAGTTTGACTTCAGGACGATGGGAATCACTGGCTATCATTTTGATCCTAAGTGGGCTCTCCTCTCTGAAGGTAGACTTTTCTCGTGCATCCAGATTCTTGTGTAGAGGGGGACTGTAATCAAAGAGGTCTTTGAGCTTTTCAGACTTTACCTGCTCAGGTGACTGAGTTTCTTTCTTTACTGTTATTCTTTCAGAACTTTTGTCTTCTTCCTTGTGCTTATCTTTTGTAGAGCTAGGCCTTTCCACTACGTATCCAGTCTCTTTAAGTTTGTAATTTTTTTCTTCTCTAAATCCATCACTTTCTCTATTGCCTTTCAGTGAAACTTTTGACTTGTACTTGAGTCCTTCCTCCTCTGTATTCCGGTGAGATGCTGTAGCAAAACTTTTACCCTGATCTGCGAGGACTGACTTCCTGAATTGTCTATAATCCTCTGTCTCCTCTGTGTCATCCCCTTCTGAATCATTAAACTTTTGTTTTCCAGACTCTTTATCACTGAAGTAATCTAGAGCTTCCTGATCTTCCCATTCTCCCTCTGCCCTCCCTTTCTCTGATCCTTTCTCCTTTGGAGCCTCTTTATCCCTGTTATTACCCCTATCAAGCAGGAATACTCTAGACTCTTCATCTGTGAACCTGTGAATAAGCAAAGAAGAGGATAGTAACTCTGGATTGCAGTCATTGTGGATCATTTGCATATTTTAATGTCTTGCCCAATACCACAGGACCAGCAATGAAGAAAAATAAATAACCCTACTGAAAAGTACATTCTCAGAATTCACTTTTAAAAATCATTGAAAGTATCCATATAGAACTCACGTACTGATTTTTTTAATAAACTTACATACTAGACTTCCTAAAGGATAAAAAGTAAAACCACCCTCAGGAACTTGTCCTATTTAGTCATACTCCACAATTCTGCCCAAACAAATTCAAATTTCTAAAAACAGCCTAAGTTTAATTTTTGCAGCTAAGAACCACTAATAGATAATACACATTAGAATTCAACTTATACTCAAACTTTCAGACTATTTCACTTATCTATTAATATAAATAAGAGCTCATATAAGTGGGCTTCAATGCAGTTGAGAGTATTTAATATTCATTATCTGAACCACAAAATAGTTCATACATACTTTGTTCTAGAAAATAATTTTTGGCAATATTAAGTAGAACTAAGTATCAGTTCAATAATAAATTCTAGGGTATAGAGTGCCATACCATATAATAGCATGCTTGCTCTATTTTCTCACTTTTAAGTCAATCACAGTACATTAAGCAACCAATTTTCATTATTTGCAACTCTCAACAACACTTGAAGAATTTTAACAAATTAGCTGTTTAAAATGTCCCTAGTCATTAGAAATACCATTATCTTTTCTACAGTCGAGCAGAAATTATTAAATATAGACAGCTGGACTGTTTATAATGCCACACAATTAAGAACGTGCAATACAACTGCATTATTTATATAGGGCACACTAATGGTGAAAAGAACAAAGCAAGTGTTCAATGCTTTGACACTTACAAAATTAATTTCTAAAAGTTCTTACAGTTTTTTTTTTTGTTGAGACAGAGTCTCACTTTATTGCCCAGGCTAGAGTGAGGGCCGTGGCGTCAGCCTAGCTCACAGCAACCTCAAACTCCTGGGCTCAAGCAATCCTGCTGCCTCAGCCTCCCAAGTAGCTGGGACTACAGGCATGTGCCACCATGCCCGGCTAATTTTTTTTCTATATCTATTAGTTGGCCAATTAATTTCTTTCTATTTATAGTAGAGATGGGGTCTCGCTCTTGCTCAGGCTGGTCTCGAACTCCTGAGCTCAAATGATCCGCCCACCTCGGCCTCCCAGAGAGCTAGGATTACAGGCTTGAGCCACCGCGCCCGGCCTTCTTACAGTTATTAACAACATGTATTATTAGTTATGCTTTAAGCTATGCAATTTCCCATTTATATTTTTAATTCTAGATTAAAAATGGATAAAATTAAAAAGGAATATAAATTACTTTTCAAGTTACCAAATATAAGTAAAAGCAATTTGGATTATAATGAAGAAAGTCACGAGTAAAAAAACAGCTAGTTAAATACATTATCACAACACAATTTTACATCTTAAAATTCCAAATAGAATTCAAAGAACAAAAACAATATTATAATCTAAATTGTCTACTTTAGTTTTTACCTTTTTAAGAACTTTCCAGTCTTTGCCGTTTCCTGATCTCCACCATCAGGATAAAATGAAGAACGTCCCCTAGTCTCATCTCTTGGCGCATTCTGTGGCGTGATTGTCTTTGCAGGGCTTCTTCGTGAAGGGATATGATGAATTGGACTATTCTGAGAAGGACTATATCGACTAGATCCATTTCCAACAGAACCAGACCCAGACCTTTCAGGACTATGCTGAATGGAATGTGAATGCTGAGAAGGGGTATTTTTTGCAGAGTGTACTGTACTGAGCATGGGGGCATCAGAACAAGATGAACTCTGACTAGGTGGTGTAGCAACAGGTGAAGGACTATGTGGTGATCTGGGACTATTATCATAAGCTGATAGGCCAGGCCAAATATCGCCAGATGTGGCTGATGACTTATTAAATTCATCAATAGATTCTGATGGGTCATGTTCAAATGTATCCTTCGGTTCCTCCTGTGATTTACTTTTCAAAGGACTCTCTTCTTGGGGTTCCCCTTCGGCTTTTTTGGTTTGCTTTTCCTGAGACCCTCGTCTTTTAGAGACAGGCGATTTGCTATATGGGGATGAGGAACGAGAAGAGGATGATCTTGGAGACCTAGAGG
>VSMD01047455.1:0-23951 GCA_008750895.1 Mirza zaza | reverse complement strand
TTTTTTCTCCAAGGGAAAATCAGATAGTTCTGGTTTGCTTAGTAATTCCGTGTTCCGTCCTTGGTAGGAACCAGTGCTACTGGGTGAGACTGTAAAACTTTCCCTAGAGCACATACTTGGTGTTTTTAACTCTGAGGAGATGGATTCGGCTCAGCCTTCCAGCTACCGTCTACCAGTCCAAACAGGTGGCACCCTTGGGAAATGGGCCACAAAAGCGTTCTTGACACACAGCTGTCCAGGCAGTTAGAGAAGGAAGAAGGAATTTTTGTTTCTCTTTTTTTTTTTTTTTTAGAGACAGGGTCTCACTGTGTCGTCCAGGCTAGAGTGCAGTGGCGTCATCATAGCTCACAGCAACCTCAAACTCCTGGGCTCAAGCGATCCTCCTGCCTCAGTCTCCCTAAGTAGCTGGGACTACAGACGTGCACCGCCACTACACCTGGCTAAGTTTTCTATTTTTGTTTTTTTTTGTTTGTTTGTTTGTTTTGAGACTGGGTTGAGACTCTGTTGCCCAGGCTGATCTTGAACTCCTGGCCTCAAGTGACCTTCCCACCCAAAGTGCTGGGATTACAGGCGTGAGCACCATGCCTAGCCGTGCATTCTCTGTTTTTGATTGCCAGAGAAAATCCTGACATGTAAAGTGTTGCTCCTGTTGTTCCCACTACAGATTCATGCTGCCCAACCTCAGTCATCATTTCAGGGCCTCGAGTACTTTCTTTGTATAATGAAGTGTCCCAGAGATGAAATTTTGAAAGAAAAAATCATAGTGTTCTGATTTGATGTGGTCTATTAATGCCCATGGCTTTGACTTATTTCTGCTTTGGGACCAGGTCAGAATAAAATACTCGTGGTAAGACACATCCAAGCTGAAGGGCAAAAATGCCCGCTTTCTAGCACTTTCTAGAATTTTCTAGCACTTTCTAGCACTGTAATTTCACAAGGAGGTTAGAATTTCACTTTTGGCAGGTGTGGCTGTCAGGGTGCAGCCGTCCTCACGCACAGTTGAGAGTGTAAGTTGATACAACTTTATGGAAAATTATTTGGTGGCATGAATGACTTTCATCGATCTGGCAGTCTCGCTGTAAGAGAAGTTTGCTTATTAATAATTCAACCGGACGGTTATGTCATCAGCTCTAATTATGTGACTTACTGGCTTCTCTTCTCATTACCATTCTGTGCTCGGCTGACTGTAATTTCACAAGGGGGTTAGAATTTCACTTTTGGCGGGTGTGGATGTCAGGCTGCAGCCGTCCTCACACACAGCTGAGAGCTTAAGTGGCTACAACTTTATGGAGAATTATGTGGGGGCATCGACGACTCATCGATCTGGCCATCTTGCTGTAAGGACTAGATCCTTCAGAAATCGTGACAGAGTGCGAGACACGAGGGGTGGCATTTGAAATGGAGAAGTGTTGCGGGTAGCGCCCGTGCCCCTGCGTAGGAACTGGTTAAATACATTATGGTCCAGCGACACTGCGTAATATTACTAAACTATGAAAAAGAAGAGAGACCACTACCCTTTAAAAATATCCATGATATATTGTTAAACGGATAAAGCAAGTTGTAGACCAACTTGGGGCTGAAAAACTATATGTAGGTTGTGAGTGTGGCCATGACCAAGAAATCGGGAAGGATGTGCCCAGATCATAACCGGTAACCTCTGGGGAGCAAGACAGGATTGAGAGATGGGATGATGGATTGAGAGAAAATGGGTTTCACAATCTCTTTTCGCTTTTATTTATTTATTTTTTTTGAAAGCATGATTTTGGGTAATTTTTACTTTTTGTATGTTTTTGGTATTCTTTCAAATGAAAGAAAGAATTACTAGAATAAATAATCCCAAAATGTAGGCAGTATTTAGGTGCGGGAAGCTTTTCATAGACTAACACTTGCAACCAGACGGTCTCTCTGCAGCTAGCGTTTAGTCGCGCACGACAGGAACGTCCTAGGCTGAACGGAGCCACTCGTGACTGCAGTTGCTCGTCACGCAGCTTCCGTTACTCTGTGTTTTAGCGTCCCTTGTGTCGGGCGGCCTGGGATTTGTGAATGACATTGACAGAAGCGAAAACTCCCTGCCTCTCCGTAATATCCATATCGCCGTGGTCTGCCTGTGTTCGCATGCACAAACCATAATCTCCTGGGAAACGCTCTGTGATATTTCTGAACAATAATCCACCATACTTCATACACAAAGGGAAAACCCCTTTCTTTTCATCTTCCAAACCAGAGCGCAGGTATGAAATTACACCTGAGCGTGCCCTGCCTCAAAGTCACAGAGCAGTTACTACCGTCTTTGACCCCCGCTTCAACCCCAGAAGTAGCAGGTCTTCCTTGTAATTGGATAGAAAAGCCATTGAAGAGAAGAAAGACCTACAATGTACACAAAGCAGCAGGTTTGCTCTCATCCTAGCAAAGCAGCGTAGCGTTTATTTCAAGTTTTCACTCTTCCTTATTTAGTTCTTTCATCCTCAGTGAAATGTTCCCTGTCCCCTGAGGTCTCACTTGAATTCTTGCCCACCTTTGTGCCTCCTTGGCATTCTGTCTGTGCCTTTTTAACACGCAAGTCCTTGTGATTTCAATATTTGTACACAGGTCTTCGTTCCGTTACTGGATTATAATCTTGAGGTTTATATATACAGGCTTATGTCTCTGTATTCTAGGGCCTAGAATGGACTCTTATGCCAACTAGGTAAGGTAGTCAATAAATGTATCCTGAATTAAACACATTTCTAAAAGCCAATTGGTAGAGTATACTTTCAAATAAATAGATACATGTCCAGTTTTCTATATGACTATTATACTCAAATAAAAAGTAAAAATAAGTGCAAATCATTACTATAATAATAGTAATTATGCAGAAAATAGGTTCGTTTTTCTTCTTTTTTCTTTGGAATATGGTCTCTCTCTGTCACCCAGGCTGGGAAGAGTGCAGAGGCATAATTAATAGCTCACTGTAACCTCAAATTCCTGGGCTCAAGCAATCCTCTTTCTTCAGTCTCCTGAGTAGCTAGGACTACAGGTGTGCACCACCACACTTGGCTAACTTTTTATTTTTTGCACAGACGGGGTCTTGCTATGTTGCCCAGGCTGTTCTCCAACTCCTGGCCTCAAGTGATCCTCCCTCCCCGGCCTCCCAAAGCACTGGGATCACAGGTGTGAGCCACCATGCCTGGCCTAAGATTGGCTTTTTAGGAAAACCCAACAGGAGGTTCATGGTCTAGTGCTAATGTTTAGATGTGCATCATTGATAAATGTATTCAGAAGAGATACACAGATACTGAATCCGTCTTGGGAATTCTTAGCAACTGGTACCTCAAATGTGTAAGTCAAAAACATAAGTAAACAGCTTAGGTTTCGAGTTGGTGAAGTGGAACTTTAGCACGAGTGACTCCATGTTGGTTTGGTCTGTTGGGCCCAGTGCAGGAGCTTAGTCCAAACCGATGGCCACCCATAACGTTTATTTGACAGGACTTCCCCATCAATCTGTCACCGTCCCTGGCCACATCAGCCCAGCCACACGTGGATGACACACTCAGCTCCTGAATTGAGAGCTTTCCTCAGGGTGTGCTCTGGGCCCTGAGGTTTCTCCTGCTTGGAGCCTGCCATGAAATCCCAGGTGTAGGTCTTTAGAGGAGACTGTTCCTTAGTACCCAGAGCTTGCAGCTCCCTGAGCAGAAATGGGAGCTATCAGTGATAAACTAACCGAAGTGCAAAAACTCATGTAAGTTACCCAACTTTCTCTCTGCTCTAAGAATTTTTGGTAGCAGCTAACACATTTCCCCCAAATATAAGATAATTCCTTTGTATTCACAATGAGATTTTACAAAATGAGGGGTTTTTTGTTTTTTATTTAGCCTACTTGAATTTTATATTAGTATTCAACCCCACAGGACCGTAACATTCCCTAAGGAGATATTTAAAAACAACCCTGTCTAAACACCACACCATACCAATTAAATGAGAATCTCTTCCCAGCCAGGGTTGAGAAAAATTAACATCAGGTTTTAGGGAGGTAGATTAATTATCCAAATGCATACCTATATGATTTAACTTATTAAATTAATTTATACATATTTAAAATCACAGATGAGTCTCATTCAGAGGTGCTGAATTTTCCTCCTCTCCCATTTCATAAGTGTCATTGCCTGACATGCTTGGCATACTGTTGGCATCATTTTACCCAGGCACACAGCTCTGCAGGGCTCTTCCCTACTGCCCACATTGTTTGAGAGAGAGCACTTTTTAAAAAAAACTTTTATGGTGGTAAAATACACATAACATAAAAATTACCATTTTAACAATTTTTAATTATACGGTTCATTGGTATTGTACAACTGTCACCACCATACATCTTCAGAACTGTTTCATCTTCCCTAACTGAAATTCTGTATCCACTGAGCAATCCATAACTTTCCATTCCCACTCCCCCAGCCCCTGGCAGTCACCATCCTGCTTTTATGTTTGTATGAATCTCACTCCTCTAAGCACTGCATATGAGTGGAGTCATACAATATGTGTCCTGTGACTGCCTTATTTCACTTAGCCTAATGTCCTCTAGATTCATTCGTGCTGTAGCGTGTGTCAGAATTTCGTTCTTTTTAAGGCTGAATAATATTCCATGTTATGTACATATCACATTTTTTAATCCATTCATCCATTCAGGGACACTTGGGTTGTTTCCTCCTGTTAGTTTCTGTGAATAATTCGGCCACAAACACGGGTATACAAGTATCTTTTCGAGGCCCCGCTTTGAATTCTTTTGGGTATATACTCAGAAGTGGAATTGTTGGATGATAGGGCAATCCCGTTTTTAGTATTTTGAGGAAAAACCATCTGATGGTCGCTGTACCATTTGACATTCCCATCAACAGCTTCCAATTCCTTCATGTCCTCACCAACACTTGTTATTTTCTGGGGTTCTGTTTGCTTTTTGGTCTTGATTTTTGATAGGCATTGTGGTGCACGTGAGCTAGAGAGAAGATCACTTTGGAACCAGCAGGCGATGCTGTCTCCAGAAATTCTGTCTCAAGCCATTTATGTAGCATTATGCTTTGTTTTTGTCTTAAAAACTTATCCCATGGGAGTGTATTTGTAATTTCCACAGTGTAACCACCTTATTGTATTGCTATTTTGAAGTCATGCCCCCAGGAAAAATTGCTAAGTCTGTGTTAAATCGTTTTGCCTCCTTTCCCCCCCCCAATTTAGTAAATGGCACATGTGTGTTTTCCACAATCAGTAACTTTGCTGTTCAAAGTAACGATATGACAAAGTTTGCCCCATGAAGGGAGACAATTGAAAAGAACTTGGATTTTAAAGGAAATCGCCTCTTTCCTCAAGGATAAGTTTTTAAATTTCCTGACTTATGTTCAGGCAAATATGGTAATTGGAGTAGAAGTTTAAAAAGGAAAGAAAGGATAGAAAAATAGCAGCTTAATACTGCTCATTTGCCTAAAATGCCATGGTTCCTTTTCCTCTCTTAAACCGAAGGATTTTAAGCCACTTTAGAAGTTGCTCCATGGGTCGGGGCATGGTGGCTCACACCTGTAACCCCAGCACTTTGGGAGGCTGAAGCGGGAGGATCACATGAGGCTAGAAGTTTGAGATCAGCCTCAGCAACATACCAAGACCCTGTCTCTAAGAAAAAAAATGTTGCTCCAAGTTTACTACCCTTTTCTTTTGCAGGATTCTTTTTCTTTATGAGACAGAGTCTTACTCTGTTGCCTGGGCTAGAATGCCGTGCGGTCAGCCTAGCTCACAGCAACCTCAAACTCCTGGGCCCAAGCGATCCTCCTGCCTCAGCCTCCCGAGTAGCTGGGACTACAGGCATGCACCACCATGCCTGGTGCATGCCTGGCTAATTTTTCCTATATATTTTTAGTTGTCCAGCTAACTTCTTTCAATTTTTTTAGTAGAGACGGGGTCTTGCTCTTGGCTCAGGCTGGTCTCGAACTACTTAGTTCAAACGATCCTCCCCCCTCGGCCTCCCATAGTGCTAGAATTACAGACGTGAGCCACCGAGCCTGGCCTTTTGCAAAATTTTGTATAAATTGAATTTTTAATTCTTTTATTCACTTAGCATCCACAGTTTTTATAAACCGATTTCTTTTACACCTTTGTCTTTGGCATACACAGCCAACTTGCTCAGAAACTGTTCTCTTCTACGGAACCAGCACTTCATACTGGAACGTCACCCTGAATGAAAACAAGGTGTCTGAACAGAACTCTCTAGCGTGTCGTCATTGGTGCCCTGGTAGTCCTAACCCAGCTGTCAGTCACTGAGATGCCTGGAGGGAATGAGGGGGATGCAGAGGGGGCGGCATGATGGGGTTCATCTCAAAGGTTGGCTTAGACTAGGGGACACTTGTATATGGTTCGAGGCCCAGGAACTCCCCGTGGAGTGGAGTCCATGCAGAACTGAGGGTGGGCGTGGGCTTTAGCTGGTGGAAGAATCGAGCACCCAGGTGCTTGGCAGAGGCTGAGTGAGCAGGAATACGGGCAAGACCAGAAGGGGGTTTTGGAAGCGAGGGGTACGGAGAACATCAAGAACGGTAGCCCATGCTCGGGTTGGATTCCAGTCCTCTTTCCTTCCTCCCTCCTTCCCTCCTTCCTTCCTCCCGCAGATATGTGCCGTTAACTGTCTCGCACGTGCTAGTCCCCAGGGTGGCCGCGGACAAGGTCCCTGGCCTCTGGTCAGTAGTCTAGACAGCAGAGAGGGACTGCAGACCTGTGGAGCAAGCCCCCCAGCGTGGACAGGGCGCTGGGGGAGCACCCAGGACACGGAACCCAGACTGGGCTTTGGAGAAAGCAGCCCAGAAGAGGCAAGGTCTGGGCTGAGGCCTTGCAGATAAGGGGACACAAAGCCGAGGAAAGGCCGAGGAGGGTGGCCTTGCGGGCCGATGCACCCCACGTAGGGTTTCCGGCCATTTCCAGGGTCTCGCGGCCCACCTGGCATCAGCTGGTATCTCCTCCCAGCTCCACTAGAGCTGCTCTCTCCTCCTCGCAAATCTCCTCTGCCCTCGGCCCTCAGAGCCCGGGACGTTTCTGCACCTTTGACGCTGTCGCCTCCTGCTCTTCCCTCCCCTGTCTCTGACGTCCATTCTCTGCCACCGAAATGTAGGCGTTCGGGTTCTGGCTGTGACCTCGCAGCTTGGCCTCCGCTGCTGGTCATTCCTTCCAGAATCACTTTCACATCCGCATTTCCGTCTCCTGCCCTGGTCTCTCCCAGGGCCCCAGGACCATGTTTTCTACTCAAGGTCGCTGAGACTGAGCCTGGCATCGCCTCTTCAACATGTGCTCTGTACTTCACCTCCTTTCGCTCATCCCTTGGTGACTGCACCTCTGCATGGCTCTTGCTTCATCCCCTCGTCTCCCGTCTGTCTCATTAACCCTTGCCTCCCCTGTCCCTGTCACCTGGCCCCCACACCGTCCCTTATCCCCATGTGTCTGTCCCACACCCTGCAGCCTGATCCTAGCTAGCCACCTCTGGGGACGCCCTGCTTCTGATGAGAGCCCCTCGGGGACGCCCCATTGTCTGTGAAATGACGTCCGGCTCCTGGGACAAGCCTCAGTCTGTTTCCCTTCCCATCTCCCTCTTGTCCCTCTCGTTGCCTCTGCTTACCACCAAATGCCTCTTTCCTCCAAGTCCCCACTCCCCAGCTCCTCAGCAGGGCCCATCTCAAACACCTTTGTCTCCAAGAAACCACCTCTCACTTTTTTTGTCGAAAGAAACCTCTCCTCTCTGACCTCCCCTGAACCTGCCTGTGGGACCTCACCCTCTTCCGCTTATCTGAGTGCTCCCCCCTCCCCCAGCACAGCGTCCTGAGGTCAAGGGCTCAGGTCCTTTGGTCTTTGTACGCAGGCTCCAATAAGGGGGCTGGTCCATAGTAACTGCTCAATAAATAGGAGTTGAGTAAAGGCATGCATGTGCTTTCAGTAAGACCACAAAACATACAAAAATAAGTCTTTTCTGATTTCACTCTTAACATCCAAAGTAGCACAACCCACCAATCAGAGCCAAGAACACGGATGGTGGGTATGACTCCAACTCCTGTCTTTATCAGCCTCTAGAGGCGATTCTGAGTCACGTCCCCTGTCTGCCGCACGGGGATGATTTTGGCCAGACCTTGTACCGTGGTACGATTTTCTCCAGATGATGAGACATCAAGTCAGATATGCCATGAGAGAGAGAGCGTTTCTACTTACAGAAAAGTTTGTGTTTCAGCAGGGACCTCAAATACCACAGAAATCCGTCAAGTTCTAACATTTGGGTATCTTGACACTACTGGAAGTTCCTGTTTCTGTCTCCTCAGCCCGAGTTTCCAGTTCGGTGAGCAGAAGCGTGACTGTGTTGATAAAAGAGCGCACACACCTGCCTGGTCCTGGGGGAGTGTGCAGGTGTGGAGAGGCAGGTCTCCACAGGACCGGTGCAGTCGTGTGCGGTGGCCCCGGCGTCGTGGGCTTCCGGGTGTAGCCTTGTACGAGTTTGCCTAGAGAGAGATTTCTGTGCCTTCGGAGACTTCCTATAACTCTTGTACACACTCTCTCTCTCTCTCTGTCTGTCTGACACACACACGTACATACACGCTCCTCACTGAATTAGGGAAATGTGAGAAGAAAGTACAACTTCAACTACATGAAAAAAAAAAAATCATATAAATTATGGTCAGTGGTTTGCATTTCTGTTGCAGTAAAGACAGTGGTGGGGAAGGCGACCTGACCAGAAGTAAGGTGTATTTAAGGTTACTTAGTGGCAGGCCGGGCGAGGTGGCTCACGCCTGTACTCCTAGCACTCTGGGAGGCCCAGGCGGGCGGATCGCTCAAGGTCAGGAGTTCCAAACCAGTGTAAGCAAGAGTGAGACCCTGTCTCTACTATAAATAGAAAGAAATTAATGGGCCAACTAAATATATAGAGAAAAAAAAATTAGCCGGGCATGGTGGCGCATGCCTGTAGTCCCAGCTACTCGGGAGGCTGAGGCAGGAGGATCGCTTGAGCCCAGGAGTTTGAGGTTGCTGTGAGCTAGGCTGATGCCACAGCAGTCACTTTAGCCTGGGCAACAAAGCAAGACTCTGTCTCAAAAAGAAAGAAATAAATAAGTAAAATGCTTAAAGCACTTAAGACTGCGGAGTTAGCACATCTTTAGGGGTGAAGCTCTCAGAGACCTGAGAGTGCAGGGGCTCTGAGCCTCGCTAATCCAGCAGCCTTGAGGGATTCCAGGCCAGCACTGGAATGGGGAGGGCCTGAGGGTATGAAACCCGGGGCTGTTGACTCAACTCTTCTGTGTCTTCTGCAATATCATGGATGGAAGGGGTGGCATTAGCTGATGAGAGAGATTTTAGTTGTATAAACAATAGGGTTAACATAAACATAGGTGTGTCGGGGACTGCTCTCCTCTGCTGATTTCATGGAAAACACACACTCTCTCTCTCTCACTCACACACACACCCCTCCAAGAAGATCGGAGTGAATCCCTCTCACCATATGCCATAGCACGGCCTTGGTTGTAAAAACAGAACTCCAGCCAGAGGGGCAGAAACAGGGTTATTTACCTCACCAGAGATTTGGACACCACTTTTTCAGTTTTAGCTGCTTTGCAATATATACTTAAATAAATAAGTATAATAGATAAGGGAAAGAATTGTAACTTAGACTAACAAACAACAAGCCCAACAAAAAACAGATAAGAAATAAAATAAGGAAAATAATTCATGATGTAACATAAAAATAAAACGTTAGTGCATTGTTGCGTGCATTGATCCATTGTTTAAAATGGCAACCCCAGTGCATTTAGCAAATATTTCTTGAGTGTCTGCTGTGTAGCAGGCACAGCTCTGGGCACTGGGACATAGCACAGGGAGCAGGTAAACAAAAGCCCCTGCCCTCGGGGAGCTTGTATTATGGAGGGAGACACATGTCGCCGCCCATTACAATCCGATTCTTATGATCCACCCTCCGCCCAGGCTTTGGTGGAAATTTAACTAGGCTGGAATGTTGATCATTATCTCCATTCATTTTCGGGTATAATTTTAATGAAGGTTGCTTTTTGGTTTTTAGGGAGAAGAAAATGGCTTTCCAGACAGTACTGGAGATCCCCTTTCAGGTAAATGATTGACTCTGAAGATACCTGGGCTGCAGTGGTAGCTGGTGTGGCTGCATTAAAGATAGTATTCGAGACCGTGGTTAGCGTTAACTTTTAAAATCTGTATTGCAGACGAGAGCAACTGTCCACACTTCGCGCCAGGGCAAACTGCAAGGGAAGTTGTACCTTACAAAATTTCACAAAAGCCTTCAAAGAATACTTAGTATTTTCTCTGAGCTCGCCCTCCTTTGCTTGTGAGGGGCACAGAAAGGTTCCGAATTAGGCAGGTTTAGGCCAGAGCCACAGTCAGGACTGAGCAGCCCCTTCCTCTCCTGGTGAGTTTGTCATTGCCATTTGTCATCTAGTGGAAGAGAGTGGCCACCCTGGGACTTCAGGCAGACCAAGATCAGCTGGGCCATCTCTCTCTGGCACTTGCATAGCCAAAGAGACCGGCCTGACGTTAGGTCACGTGTTAACTCTCCACTCCTTTTGGTTAGCGTGTTTGACCAAAGAAACACTCAAGTTTATTTCTCCTCCCTCCCTATTTTTTTTTTAATTTTGAGACAGTCTCACTCTGTTGCCAAGGCTAGAGTGCCATGGCATCAGCGTAGCTCACAGCAACCTCAGACTCCTGGGCTCAAGCAATCCTTGAGCCCAGGAGCCTCAGCCTCCCAGGTATCTGGGACTACAGGCACATGCCACCATGCCCAGCTAATTTTTTTTATTTTTAGTAGAGATGGGGTCTCACTTTTGCTCAGGCTGGTCTCAAACTCCTGAGCTCAGGCAATCCTCCTGCCTCGGCCTCCCAGAGTCCTCAGATTATAAGCATGAGCCACTGTGCCCATCCACTTCCCATTTTTTTATTATAAAGCAGAAACTTTAATGGTGTTTAGATTTCTTATTAATTAATCAGAGGGAATATACAGAGTGAGCATTAAAACAAGTTAGCAAAATAATAATTTTTTAAAACTCCAAAACCCCACCAACATTTTCTACATTGTTTAAAACACAAATTGAATGACCTGAGTCATCAGAGTTTTGTTTGTTTCTGTCTTTTTCAAGGGGGCCGAGGGACCCATGAAACCCTCTGGGGCAGCTATAATCAGCCTGGGCAATCAATCAGTCGGGAAAATCAGAACATGCAGTATGTGCTCAGCTTTTTTTTTTTTTTTGTCCTTAGAAACATGATATTAGAAAATATGCCAACATGTTAATAGCAGTTATTTCTGGGGGTGAGATTCTAGGTGATATTTTTTCAGTTCAACAGATATTTATTTATTTATTTTTGGGTTTTTTTTTTCTTTTGTTTAATTTTAATTTTTTTTTTTTTTTGGCTACTAACCTTCCTCTTCTACTGGACAGATTTTTATTTATTAAGGGCCACTGTGGGCTAGGCTCTCTGAGAAGGCCTTGTGGCAAAAGGATAGCTCTGGGGGGACAGAAGCTGGGGTTCTGGTTCCAGTTTGGCCACCACATGGCTGCGATATGAGAAGTCAAGGGAGACATTGGGCCAGGTGAGCTTCAGGTAGAACCTTACCACTGGGTTTCATAGGACAGGCCCAATGTCCCATCTGGACACCCCATTGGGACTTGAGTTCTTTAGACCACACCCTGCCCCTACTAGAGGCCTGGGCCTGACTGATAGGACTCCTTCTTCTACACATGCTTCAGCGGACACAGGCTCAAATTATAAGCCCCTGATTAGATAACATGGGAAAGCAGAACGTGTGTTTGCATACAAACAGCAGCAATTTTAATTTTCTTTCCATTATCTTATATTTCTAAATTTTCTAACATGAGCTGGCAAGAGAACCCCTCCCCCATTTAATCTGTGTATACAAATGTATATATAACAAATGATCCGATGTAGGCAGATACACACAACACACGGTGAAAGAACCAAGGAAACCTCTGAAAGCTTCATTGTGATGGGTCTGGGTAGTGGGAGCATGAATTCTTTTCCCATATACTCATTTGAATTTTCAGATTTTCTATGACTAGCACAAATTTCTTTTCTTTTTCTTTTTCTTTCTTTCTTTTCTTTTCTTTTTTTTTTTTTTTTTTTGAGACAGGGTCTTGCTCTGTTGCTCAGGCTGGTCTGGAACTCCCGACCTCAAGCAATGCTCTTGCCTCGGCCTCCCAGAGTGCTAGGATTACAGGCATGAGCCACCATGTCTGGCCTAGGGTCATTATTAATTAATAGATTAACTTTAATCAAGTTTCTAGTTGTCTCCAAAAATTTTTACCTGTGTGAAAATGAAAAGCCCCCACGGTGGAGAGATGTCTCCATATACAGAGGCAAACACCGCCCAGGGACTTTTCACAACCAGGGCAGGCAGTGTGGGAGCATGTTGTGGCCCAGCCCCGAGCAGAAATCATGCTGTTCTCGTCCACATCTCTAGCACCGCGCCTGGCGCCTGGCATGCAGGAGCATCCAGGTGTCTTGTTTTGTGTTCCATAAATAAATAGATGAGAGATGCTGACTTAATGGCTTTGCTCTTGAGTGAACGACTGGCAAAAGCAGATTCATACATTTCGTCTTTGGATGAGGTAGCAACTTCAGTTTTAATTCTGTTTTCTTTACAGTCACTAATTTGGCACAGACCGGGTACCAGGCACTCTCTGAACACTTGACAAAATGTAAAGCTCGGGATAGCCCCGTTATCTCTTCACCATAGAGATGTGGTGACAGAGGCAGGATTCCGTCACACGGGAGAAAGTGGGATTCAAGGCCCGGGCCTGGCCCCAAGCCAGCTCCCTGCGGACACTGAAGGGCGAGTGTCCCTCAGGAGGGTGAAATGTAGACAGAGCTAAAGTCCACCCCCACTCTCCCGAAAGTCCCATCTCTGGGCTGCCGAAGTGCCTTTTTGCAAAAGCTTGCGACTTTCCCTGGGTGAGACGCTGGGGCCTTCACTCAGAGCCTAGCTTTTAGTTAATTCTTATCATTGGAAAACCTTTGCTATCTGAGATCCAGTCTACAGCTGGTTAAGATAAGCCACATGCAGAAGCTGGAGGGCACTACCGAGAAGGGACACTGCACAGGAGTGAGGAATGACAGCTGACAGTTTGTAACCAAGGAAAGAGAAAGAACACAATTCCCACTGGGAGCCACTGAATACAGATGCAAACAGCTCCCAGGCAGAGCGCAAGAAAGTAGCAGACTTTTCTGCTAGTGCCCTGGGTTAAAACAACAAGAACAAATTTTGACCATTTTACCCTGTTAAAGGAGACATTAAAGTTTGATGATGTTTTTATATCAGTTTTCAAAATGAAAACATGTGGGCATTAAAGGCATAAGACTCAGTAATACACATATATATTTTAAAGATTCCCCAAATTGGAAGATTTTTATTTCCCCACTGTGCCCAATAAATTGAAGCATCACTCTTAGATTTAAAAATTGAAGAAGGAATTGAAGAAAAACCCTGGTTTCGCTACGCCTTTCTGGTGGCAGTGTTATGACATGTCCCCTGACACTGTCACACCTGTTGCAGGTGTTTCTAGGATGATTTTCTGGTGACATTGCATAACTCAGCACTTGCCTAATAATCTGACTTTCCCATAGACACGCATGTGAAACAGGATTTTCTCTTTTTTCAAATTAGGTCCATAAAGTGACACTTGGTTAATATGTTTGGGTTACATCATTTCAGAACTGCATGATTCAAATTCACATAAAATTCTTTGCTGAATTTTAAGCTGGGTCCTTTCATATGGGAGAGTTTGCTTCTTTTCTTATGTGTCTTCTACACTGCAATTTTGTGAGATGACAACATCGAGGCCCAGTGTGATTTCCTTGCCTGGCCCCACCCAGTTTGTCAGTTAGATTCCCCAGTGCCGCTGCCAACTTGATGTCTCCTTAAAAGGGTGTTTCAGAGACAGAAAATGAAATCGTGTTGTTTTTCCCTTTGGTTAAGAGATCAAACGCCCACCAAAAGCCCTTGGGTCCATTTCTTAGTAGATAAAAATAATTCTTCATCCCTTTCCAGCTCCTAGCATATAACTTACCTCTGATGAATAATGTAGCATGCATGCATCCCAATGCAATGGTTTATCAAAGCCAGCAACTGACATTTTAAATGTTTTTTTTCCAACCACATTGGAAACCACACACAGAAAAAAGAAAAGCATGAATTTATCCCCACAATAAGCACAACTTATTATGGGACTCTACTTTGACACTTGTTGGTATTTTGCAGGTTTCAGATCTAATAATGTGTAGACACCTGGGATAACGTTATTTTATTTCAGAACCACAATACTTTGTTGTCTCTAAAGATGCCAATATAAAATGTTTACTCCTTAATGGTTTTGAATTAACTCAAGACCTGGTTATCCCTGGGAACACTTGTAAATGATTTGAGAGCTAACTGTGGTCCTAGAACCCATTGCGGGGGAAACACTCCCGTGGTAATAGCTCTCCGAAAGCCAGAGTGTGCAAGATGAAAGGGCACCTCCCCTGCAGGGAGACACATTAAGTCAATCTGTGATCCACTGCCAACATCCTGGCGGGAGCCATTTCTAGGCTCAACTAATCATGACCTTTGTGAATTCCGAATCTTGTTCCAGTTCACAATTAACTGTTAATTGACTGGCATTTTATAACCTGCCAGCCCCATACTTAAGAGTTAGACATGGCACCACTGGACATTAAACTTCTCTTACTTTTTTTTTTTCTTGAAACAAGGTCTTGCTCTATTGCCTGGGGTAGAGTGCAGTGGCATCATCATAGCTCACTGAAACCTCAAACACTTGGGCCCAAGCGATCCTCCTGCCTCACCCTTTTCAGTAGCTGGGACTATAGTCACACACCACCACACCCAGCTAATTTTTTTAATTTTTTGTAGAGATGGGGGTCTCGCTATGTTACTCAGGCTGGTCTCGAACTCCTGGCCACAAGCAGTCATTTCACCTCAGCCTCCCAAAGTGCTAGGATTATAGGCATGAGCCACCACACCTGGCCTGCAATTGTTTTAAATGACATCAATGAACATGCTTGATATCTGAACTCTTCTTTAAAGCATAATGTATTGTGTTGGCCAGCCATTGTGGCTCATGCCTGTAATCTCAGCACTTTGGGAAACCAAGGCCAGAGGATCCCTTGAGGCCGGTAGTTCGAGACCAGCGGGGCAACAGGGAGAGATCCTGTGTTGCCCAGACCCTGTCTCTACCCCACCCCCTAAAGTGTATTTGTGAGAAAGGATGAAGAGGAAGGAGAGAAGGAGAGAAAATGCCCCGTAGGAAAACCCATTCATCTGTTTGTGAGTGTGAGGAAACATGCTGTCTCCTAGAATTCTTAATCACCCAGCAGACACAATATCTCCCAAAGAGAAGTGGTTGTAATTCCAAAATCTAACTTTGGCAGGCCCTCCTGCCTAAGTACTTAGTACTTATTCTGTCTTTAAGGCAGGCAGTGGTTTTCAATCCTGGCTGCACATTAGAAGTCCCTGGGGGGAGCTTTTAAAAATCCCCATGTCCTGCCTGCACCCCAGGCTAATTAAATAAGGATCTCTGAGGGTGGGACCAGACATCAGGGTTTTGTAAATTTCCCCCCAGGTGGGGCTGGGCTTCCATCCTGCTGCCCAGGTTGAGAACCACTGCTTTTCAAAAGGCTGTTGGTTATTAACACACACCCAGGGCTATTCTGTTCCTGGTTGCCTGCTTACCGTGTGCTAGGAGGGAGCTCTAATGGATTATCTCATTTAATCCTCACAACCACTCTGTGAGGGAGGTGTCATTATCCCTGTTCACAGAGTGAGACGTGGGCTTAGCAAGCTCAGTAACCTGGCCAAGTCGCACATCTGCAAGGGGTTAGCCGCCTCCAAAGCTCACGCTGTTAATCTCCGTGGTACACAGCGCACGCCTTCTCCATGGCAACCAGCAATCTTTCGTCAGCCCTGTGTGTGTACATGCTCAGTTAGCACTGAACAAAAAGAGTGTCCGTTGGGGCCAGGTGTGGTGGCTCCTGCTATAATCCCAGCGCTTTGGGAGACCGAGGCAGGAGGATCTCTTGAGGCCAGGGGTATGAGACCTTATCTCTTAAAAAAATTTAAAAATTTAGCCCAGCTCGGTGACGCATGCCTGTGGTCCCAGCTACTCGAGAGGCTGAGATGGGAGACTTGCTTGCACCCAGCAGTACAAGGCTGCAGTGAGTTAAGATGATGCCACTGCACTCCAGCCTGGGTGACAGAGAGCCTATCTTTTTTAAAAAAAATATAAGTGTCCGTTGGTTTGAAAATTTCTAGATAGCTTTTCATGGGCTGCCCAGAGGGTTCTAATTTGACTATTTCTTTATATCACACTCTTCCTTCATTTGGTTTATTCAACAAATATTTCTTGAGTACCAGCATACAACGGTGACATCAAACATTAAGGTCATTTTCCTCTTGGAGCTTATATTCCAGTTGGGAGAGACAGATAATAAACACAAAACAAGTTAGGTGCCTTGAGGACAGCAAGCGAGGGGGATGGGATTGGGCCTGGCAGGGGCAGGGGCCACCTTAGCTAAGAGGGGCACCGAGACCTGAACAATGCAAAGAAGCCAGCCATGTGGCGATCTGAGAGAGGGCTCCGGGGAGAGGGACTTTTTCTGCCCAATCAGAACTGGCCTCCAGCCAGCAGTTGGGGTACAGAGAATCGGGTCCAGTCTCTACAAGGCTGGGTGGGAACTAGGCTGTGTCAGATGCTGCTGGAAGCCAAAAAGGATGAAGATTAAGAACATGGTGAGGCAAGGAGGCAGCCGATTTTGAATTCTCCTTCTAGAAGTTTAATGGTGAATTAAAGAGCAGAAAGAGGAAGTGGCTTCAGCAAATTAGTTATAAAGCCAGAAGAAGGTAATTTGAAGTTCTCATTTTTTAGGTTAGAGGATACCTGTATCTATTTGTAGATAAAGGAGAGAGAAGCAGTACAGATGGGTGGCTGAAGGTGAGAGAAAAGAAAGGAGCCATTTGATGAAACACATCACAGAGAAGATAGGAAGGGGTAGACTCAGAAGTATAATCACAACTTGGAAAAGAGGAGGGATGCTCCACTGATAAATCTTCTCTGTGCTAAGCTAGATGTTTGTCAATGTAATACATTGTTTTAATTATCGCAGAAACATAACACCACTAGAGAAAGTTTGGAAAATAGAAACATAATCCTACCATATTAACACAGTAGCTATTATTATTTGTCTATTTCCCCCATAGTAACACTAACTTGCATTTTCACATGGTTCTAATCATAGAATACATTCTTTCTATCTTGCATTTTTCACTTAACATCGCATTTTCTAGCTTGCTATGTAGTCTTCATAATTACTTAAATAATATTCCATCAAGTAGTACAATAATTTATTTCACTAGTCCCCCTAACTGTAGATATTTAAGTTGTTAAACCCAGCATGCTGGCTCATGCCTGAATTTCCAGCTCCTTGGGAGGCTGAGACAGGAGGATTGCTTGAGGATTGGAGTTTGAGACCAGCCTGGGCAATATAGCAAGACCCCATCTCTAAAAAAACTGATAATGTAAATAAACACTGTAATAAAAATGTATAGACATATTTTAGATTATCTGCTTAGGCGGATTCCCAGAAGTCACATTAGTAGGCAAAAGAGTAGATGCATAATTTTCGTGGCTCTTGTTTTGTGACCTTTTAATTTGAACTTGCTGGTTCTCAACTTTGTGAACACCAAAGGGACTCCCTCTGTCCAAATCCTTTCCTAAATTGAGGAGGCCACAACTCAATGTAATATCACATGTAGTAAAAGTCATCATAACTTCCCCCAGAAGTTTCCAAGCCAGTGATCTCTAAAGTAGCCTTTGGCTGTTAAAATCCAAATTCAGAGGACTCATGAGACTCAGTGTTGTTGCAGAATTTAAGCCATTTAATTTGCCGTGTTGTGTAGACACCGCTTAATATTTTAAGTGACTTGCCAACACCTATTCCCAACTGACTTCATCCTCCTGCTAACAAGCGTCCTAGTAATAAAATGAGGCTTAAGACAACTGAATCTTTAAGACTCAGCAAGAGGGATGACTGGGGTGGGAGTGTGCCGCTGCCTTTCGTTCCCTGCCTCGTTCTCTCTCACCGCACACACCCCAGGGTGCTGGCTCCACTTCAAAGGGAGCCCCAAGGGTGAAGAAAGCTCAGATAAAGGCACACAGGAATGATAAGGTGGCCATAAATTTTAAAAAGTAGATTTTCTGGCACTATCAATTATCACTCCTTTTCAAATATGTATATGGAGTGGATGTTCCAGTTTTCATTTTTACGTGTGTGTATTTTTTAAAAAGACCTTTTAAAGCATTGTGCAATCCTTTACACCCTAACATGCTTGCTATGTTTGATGTTAAGAAGCTGTCAGGGCAGAAGGGTAACTTGCAAGGGAAAGGGCTGGGGTGCATCCTGCAAATGTAGGCTGGTTACCTGCCCCTGGGCATGGTGGACTCTGACCCCTACTGGACTGACAATTGGTGATCTACTCACAGCCAGAGCTCAGTCCCTCATTCTGGCCAGCAGTGTCACAAAGGCACACTATAAGACACAGAGCATCTCGGAGAGAAAGGGAAACTGGCTTTATAAAATCTTACTACTGCTTCTAGCAAAGCAACCCGTCCTTGGCTATAAAGAATAACACATTATTAGAAATGAGTATTCTGAAATAGACCTCTATAAGATGGGCTATGTTATACTCAGAGCGAATGCTGTTGACAATTCAGCAGGAAAATAAAGGACGTGAGAAACGAACATGTATGTTAAGCCTCTTCTTGCTGACGTGTGCACCGTGTTGTTTCTCCCTGTAGACATCAGCAAGGACGAGTCCTGCAAAGAAAACTGCACTTGTTCCTCCTGCTCGCTCCGGGCTCCCACCATAAGTGACTTGCTCAATGATCAGGACTTACTAGATGTGATCAGAATAAAGCTGGATCCGTGTCACCCCACGGTAAAGAACTGGAGGAATTTCGCAAGCAAGTGGGGCATGCCCTACGATGAGCTGTGCTTCCTGGAGCAGCGGCCACAGAGCCCCACCTTGGAGTTCTTGCTGCGGAACAGCCAGAGGACGGTGGGCCAGCTGATGGAGCTCTGCAGGCTCTACCACAGGGCGGACGTGGAGAAGGTTCTTCGCAGGTGGGTGGATGAGGAGTGGCCCAAGAGGGGGCGTGGAGACCACCCCAGGCACTTCTAGAGCTCTTCTCCTTCCTTCGGTAGCCTCTCGGGACATTGAGACAACCGCAGGTCAAGGAAGAACGTGGATCTGTTCTAAGAGTTTAGGATAAGGACATGGAACGGTGGACACTGGTTTTCCCCAAACCTGGTGGTTTTGTGGAAGGGTAGGGTTTGTTTTGGTGGTGGATATTTGTTTATTTTTGCACATCTGTTTTAATTTAATTTTTGAATCTGGAATTGGGGAAAAAAATATTTTGTAGGCTCATAAAGGGGCCGAAGCATACAATCAGAATGGATTCATGCCATGATCAAAATAAAATTATGCTCTCCCTTAAATACTGCTGAAGATATCAGTAGGACCTAGGCCTGTTCATGGCCCTGGACATACGTGCATCATCCTATGTAAGAGCCTTCGTGATCCATGGCATTCCCATGACTTAGTTGGTTTGTTACTTTTCTTGTTATAAAGTGCTTTGGTTAATTAACAAGATGCTGGTGTTATGTGGCAATATCCTTCAGAACATATGCACATGCGCTGCCTTTTTTTATTCAAATACTTGTTACAATCTGTGGACTACCAACAATGTCATTTGCTCGAGTATTTTTAAAAGAAATATAAAAATGGATGGTTATTGGAAGGACAGAGTCAGGAACTAGTGGGGTGACATGGCCTTGGGATTGGTGTCTGACAAAGAGAACACTCAAAACGCCCTTTTGTTACCCAGGACTCTTTAAAAAATCCGTTTAGTGCTGAGTGCTTCACCCCTGAGATGAAACTCGGTTAAGAAAGAAATAAAATCCCATGGACCATTGGTGAAATGTACCACCTCTGGCACCCACTGTCAGCTTCAAACAGAACCTTGTGACACTACGCAGCAGTTTAGCCAAGAAGGAGGAATCTTTATGTTGTTGCTGGGAGGGTCAAATCCAAATTTTAAAGGATTTTATTTTTTGAGACAGAGTCTCACTTTGTTGCCCAGGCTAGAGCGTCGTGGCGTCAGCCTAGCTCACAGCAACCTCAAACTCCTGGGCTCAAGCGATCCTTCTGCCTCAGCCTCCCGAGTAGCTGGGACTACAGGCATGTGCCACCATGCCCGGCTAATTTTTTTTCTATATATTTTTAGTTGGCTAATTAATTTCTTTCTGTTTTTAGTAGAGACGGGGTCTTGCTCTTGCTCAGGCTGGTTTCTAACTCCTGACCTTGGGTGATCCTCCCTCCCGCCTTGGCCTCCAAGAGTGCTAGGATTACGGGCATGAGCCACCACTCCCGGCCTAAAGGATTTTGAACCAAATGAAAAATTTGTTTCAGAGAATATCTGATGTTCCTATTTGATGCTGTGGGGGAAGGGAAAATGTGGGAGATGGGAGGGTTTGTTATTAGAAAGGTCTTTGGGGGAAAAAAGAGATAAAAGGCAAAGCTTGGTTTAGTTGACAATTTCTATCAAAGTTCTGTTTGAGTTTGACTATGGGCTTAGAAAATTAAGGCACTTTGTTCAGTTTGGGGGGATTCTGTATAAGTCCCTGATTAAAATAAGCAAAAATGATGAATAACACTGATTAAGTACAACAGAAGGATTGGGGTGAACTCAAAGCTACTTTCTAAACTATCATTTTTTCCCACTGACAATTATGGTGGTTTTCAGTAGGTTCCTGATACATGAAGTCAACTTCCTCACCAGATGTAAACTCTACACTAGCAAAATCGACTGCAAGACTTACTCATCACTTCTGAGTCAGTGCTCATCCTACCTAGCTTATCTTGCCTTGTCAGATTTCTCGCCAGCTATATGGAAAGTAACAGCCAGTAACAAAATGTAGAGATTTGGAAAAACATATTCTTTGGCAGATGGGTGTTCAACAAAGCCACTGTTAAATACTTATTATCAGCCAGTTTGCAGGCCCTGTACAGGGCTTGTTAGGGAGAGTTCTAGTCTTCTACGAACTTGATTTATTGTATCACATTCTCATTAAGCTATATATGACGCACATTCTCACTTATTAACCCGGAATTTACCATGGGAAAATGGAAAAGGGATTTTGGCATGATGGCTTTGTTTTTCTTTTAAGACGAGGCCTGGCTCTGTCGCGCCAGGGGTAGAATGCAGTGGTCGTCGTAGCTCACTGTAGCCTCAAACGATCCTCCTGCCTCAGCCTCCCCAGTAGCTGAGACTACAGGCATGCACCACCATGCCTGGCTAATTTTTTTATTTTTTGTAAAGACAGGGTGTCTCTCTTGCTCGGGCTGGTCTTGAACTTCTGGCCTCAAGCGATCCTCCCACCTTGGCTTCCCAAAGTGCTAGGATTACAGGCGAGAACCATTGCACCTGGACTTTGGCATTCAATTTTGACATTTTAGGGAAATGGCACTAATACAGTCATGATTATTTAGTGTTGTGCTGTACCAGACCTTCAGCAGTGCGACAGGCATCCCTCCTTCTGTCCTGCCAGCCCCGGGGAATGTCAGTGGATCCCAGGCTGACAAATGTCCTGTGCACGACTGCCTGGCCAGGTGCCTCCAGAAAGCCCCTTCCTCCTCCTGTCTCCACCCAGGCCAACGTGTCACCTCAGCCCAACACCAGCCTGTGACCACCATCGGAGCAGCAGGAGAGGGGAAAGGGCAGGAGAGTAGCAGGGAACACCCCTTAAGGTCCCCTTTCCTCCTCTCACCTCTGGGCTTCCACCTCCTCCAAACCGAGACAGAAAAGAGCAAAGAGTAGGTGGTTCCTCCACCCCCACCTCCAGCCATCCGCTTGCCATGCAGGGAAGAGGGGAAGGTTTCCCTTATTTCCAGAGACTCCTCCATCTCAGACTGACCAAGGGCAGAGGCCCAGCAGGAAGAAAGGGCGCCCTGGGGGCGGAGGGGACTGAAACAGCACTCCCCCCCCCACCCCACCCCCGCCACCCTACCCTCTCCTGTCCTTTGAGTCTTCAGCTCAGGAGAAGCCCTGCTCTCCTCAAAGCCAAGTGCCGGGCGGGGGGTGGCGGCTCACGCCTGTAATCCTAGCACTCTGGGAGTCTGAGGTGGGAGGTCAGGAGTTCAAGACCACCAGCCTCAGCAAGAGGGAGACCCTGTCTCTACTAAAAATAGAAAAATTAGCTGGGTGTGGTGGCACACACCTATAATCCCAGCTACTCGGGAGGCTGAGGCAGGAGGATCGCTTGAGCCCAGGAGTTTGAGGTTGCTGTGAGCTAGGTTAATGCCATGGCACTCTAGCCCAGGCAACAGACTCGAGACTCTGTCCCCAAAATAAAATAAAATAAAATAAATAAAGTTGATGTACAGCAAATAAGTACTACAATAGCATAAACATGCTGATATTTTACAAAGGTGAGAGTGGAAAGGAAGACAGTTACTTTATGACTAATCGATCAAATAATTGTTAAAATTTAAGTTCATTAATACTTAAGAGCTTGGCTCATAGTTCTGTCTGTAGAGATCCACGTGAAGTTGGCCACACTGCAGACTAAACTGCTTATAATGAGGTTTGTTTGCTATTAGCAAAGCAGCACTAGAAACCACTCGCACCCACGCAGACACTCAGGGGACTGGAGGAAGGGTCTCCAACAAGGCACATGGTATTTAAACTTGTAAGGTTTGAAATTGTTAGGGCTTAAATTGCTCTAACATTGCTGTAACATTGCTAGGATGTCCCACTGATACGCAAAAGATGAACTCAAGTCACCTATTCTTGTGGCACTAAATGATTATTATTCATTTGCGGTACTAGACAAAGGATGCTGCGCCCTGGTTTTTCCTTAATGGTAATTCTTGTGTGGCACCGCCCTCTGCTGGAGCCCACGGTCTGTACACACAGCCCCTCCGGCTGGGCCGCTGTCCCTTTTATTCATTCTTTTTTTTTTTTTTGAGACAGAGTCTCACTCTGTTGCCCAGGCTAGAGTGAGTGCAGTGGCATCAGCCTAGCTCACAGCAACCTCAAACTTCTGGGCTCAAGCGATCCTCCTGCCTCAGCCCCCCGAGTAGCTGGGACTACAGGCATGCACCACCATGCCCGGCTAATTTTTTTTTTCTATATATATTTTAGTTGGCCAATTAATTTCTTTCTATTTATAGTAGAGACGGGATCTCGCTCTTGCTCAGGCTGGTTTCGAACTCCTGACCTCGAGCAATCCGCCCACCTCGGCCTCCCAGAGTGCTAGGATTACAGGCTTGAGCCACCGCGCCCGGCCTTTATTCATTCTTGGTTGAACATTAGAATCCTTACTAGTAGCCCTGCCGCAAGATAGAGTGCGGTTGTTTTACAGATTGGCAACTATAAGCAGAATGAGGCCAGCATCATCCAGATGAGGGTTCCAGCCGTGGATGTGCCCTGTCGTTCATCACGCCGTCATTCAGAAACAACGTGTGACCTGCCAGCTCCAATAGCAGTTCCATACTGTGGGAATTTTTATTTTTATTTTGTTTCCACACACAGCATTGAATAGGAATTATTTTTAAACACTCAGTAGGACTTTTCCCATTTCCTCCACGTAGATTTAGGCTGAACTAGCCATTTGTGGGTTTTTGGTCTCTTTCCCCTTCAATTTAACATCGGAGGAGGCGGTGCTGGCCAACAGGGGCTGTAAAGTTAAGCGGCAGAGGGATTGAGCTCCCTTAGTTATAGCAAACGTTGACCTACAGTGCTATCCCTGCCCTTCCTCTGTAGTACACAATAATACAAAAATACACAATAATACAAAAATATGTTGTTGGGTTTTTTTTTTTTTTT
>VSMD01047454.1:0-36547 GCA_008750895.1 Mirza zaza | reverse complement strand
ATTTATCAATAATAGGACCGGGGCTCTCTTTGCAGCGCCCACCGCTAAAAGGCACATTTGTATGCGGCCAGCCAGAACTGGTCGCGGTGACCTTTGCTGTCAGCTGCTGTTTTCCCAGCAGACAAATGCCTCTGGAGGGTGAGTGGTGAAGACAGATATTCTCGGGAGGGAGACAGGCAAGCGAGACAGGGGAGAGAAATACGCCACCAACAAATAACCTAAGGAGGGCTCTAGGAAGCCAGGCGTGTCCCTTGTTTGGGACTCGCGCTGCAGAAATGGCCTTCGTGGCCCAGCTGGCAGCTGGTGCCTTATGTCGTTTCTGCAGGTCTCCTGGGACGGAGTGTGGTGGTGGTGGAGCTGGCTGTGAGCCTGGGTGGAAAATGAAATGGCACTGCCCTGGAGCTGGTGTCCAGGTGAGAAGGAAGGAAGAAGACAAGGCGTGGGCCCGCAGGAGGCAGGAGAGCCGGGGGATGAGGGGCTTGCCTCCTCCTAGTGAGCTCTTCCCCACGGCAGCGGAGGTCAGAGGGCCATGCCTGCTGGAGGTGAAGATGACTAACTCATCAGCAACAATGGTGGGAAGGCCTGGACAGGGTGCCAGCCGCCATTCATTCCTAGACCCTTACCTGGCGTGTTCTGTGGTTTCTAATGGAGGTGCCACACATGCCCAGCAGACAGCTTCAAGGAAGCCAGCAAGAGCCTGGCAGGATGAGGAAGAGTCTCCACATCTTTCTTTGTCCTGCCCTGCTTACAGGAGCACATGCCCCTCGATTGACAGCCTTGCAGGAGTCTTGGCCACGATCGGGTGCCACCCCATCTGGTGCAGAAGGGGAAATGGAGGCCCATGGCTGGGAAGTGACTGAGCAGTGGGTCTCCCTGCAGGTGATCTGTGGGGCTGTGTCTCCTGGGCTTCTGCCAAGGGTCTGTCTACCTGACATGCTCCATGCTGTCATTCAGGGACCCAGGCTCCTCGGGTGGGATGGCTGTGCCATTGCTGGGGCTTCTGAGACCCACCTTTTCATCTGCATCCAGCCGGCAAAGGAACAGGGAGTATGGAATACCTGTGGGCAAATACGAAGACCAGGGAGTATATATGAGATCTAGATAGCTTTTGCCCAATTCCACTGAACGGAACTCAGTCATGTGTGCCCCACTAAAAGCCAGCTTTTGGAAAGTGTCATTTACCAGCCTGCCACAGAGACAGAGGACACGGAACTCATGAGCAGTCAGCCTATCACTGGTGTAGCATCCTCATCCGTGAGACAGAGACATAAACAACCCTCTTATTGGGCCATGGCAGGGACTATAAAGAAATGGAATGTATGAGAACTTCTGACAAATAGTAGGTGCCAAATAAATGTTGATTTTACCTCCTTGCCTTTGCCAGTGCCTCCTTCCATGGACTGGAGCCTTGAACCCAAGTCTGAGTCTCTCTGCCCTTTGGTGGGGACATGGACAAGGAACCGTCTACATTCTGACATGGCATTAATGGTGACCTGGCCATACCCAGCTCCGGGTGGCTGTTGGTGAGACTCTAACCTGTCCCCTGGCCCTTCCCTGCTGGCTTTGCCTCCCTCCCTGTATCCCAGTGGCCTGAGATAGGTCTGAGATCTGAGCCCGACAGACTCAGCTTTGCCACAGCTGGTATGTTCCAGGAGTCACACTGAGCTGCCTGGTGTCCCATGGCCTTAAAAAAAAAACAAAAAAGCACTGACAGCAGTTGAGGGCTACCTTTGTTTCCTTCATTTATGACCTTGTGATCTTAGGCAAGCGACCTTGTGTCTTTGAGCCTTGCTTGGGTTATATGAACCCTGTAGAAAGAATAACCAACACATGGGCTGGTAGGAGGAGAAAATAAAGTCATGGTTGTGAAATAGCCAAGCACAGAGCCCAGATCAGAGCAGGCACTAGAGGAAGGTTTTGTCTCAGCAAGTGGTAGAAGCTGCTCATGTCCCTTATGAGGACAGCCCTCATTTTCCCCATCCTGGAGGTCACAGTGCTCTGTGACAACTGATTGCAGGGGCAGAATTGATGAGGCAGAGTTGGGGGACGATGTCCAGAGCCCACTTTTCTCCAGGACAGTGCTGAAGGGTGTGAGGTTCTAGCACCTTCTCCCACTCCTTCCCCACCTCTCGGCTGAATCATGTGCTCCTTTGTGCTGATGCAGACCTGAGCAAGGCCACAGCAGTCCTGGGGTGAGGAAATTCAGGTTCTTGGCTGAGCACAGATCTGTGGGAGGCTTTTAGTTTTCCAGGATGTTGCTTCCCTAAACCAATCCTCTGCACCCCACAGAGCTTTTAGCACCAAGCAGATGGGCTCTGAATAAACTCATCAGCGGTAAAGGAAAGTGGGACAGGTGAGAAGCAGTGGTGGAGTGGGGGGAGGAATGTAGATTCTTGCCTTGGGATGTAGCTCCTTTCCTGTGTACCTTGGGCCATCTGTTCTTCCTTTATTGAGGTACTTTCACTTTTATGGCACCTTGAGTTTAGGAGAGCACTCTCAAAGAAGGCCAGAGCTGTGCCAAGGGGGGATGTCAAGCACATTTCCCATTCCTTGACTTTTGAGCACTTGCCTGTCTTGGTGACTTGACTCTGCTGCTCACCAGGTGAGTCGTGTCCTGCGCATTTGGCCTCATTCTATCTTATCCAAGGCGCTACGGGAACATCACACTTCTCAGGAAGGCACTGATGGTCCTCGAGTGAGCGGAGATTGCTATTTTCTCCAAACACGTATATATCTTCCTCTTGTCTACCTTGTGGTAGTTCTTGCATCCCCTGGTAGATGTGCTACTACACATCTCCCCACATCTTCAGCTAACCATGGTAATAATTATAATTATAATATTAATAACAGCTAATCTTTATTGACAGATCTCTAGGTTCCAGGAAACTTGTTGGGATCATCCCAGGTAATCCTCGTAATGGTGGATGCAGGATGCCTTTGGAGGAGGCAACATCAGAATCACTGTGATACAGGTGAGAAAACTGCAGCATGCATTTAAGATACTTGTTGAAGTGTCTTCAGCTAGTGAGTAGTGGCTCCAGGGTTTATGCTAAACTCTTGTGACCTCCGAGTCCACATTCTTGACCAATGCAATTTGTCTTCGGTTGAACTACAGAGTTAATATCTCATAGATAACTGATTTGGCCACAGTATCTCAAATAGAACATATAGAAAGACAGAATGGGCTTTGGGGATTTTGGGCAATCTACTGGAGCTCTTTGTTCCTCCATTTTTCTTCTATAAGGTATAGAGACCTACATGGACTTCAGGGATGGACATGGTGAGGCTTGACTGAGACCAGGCTTGTAAAGCCACCCCAACAGTGTCCCATAGATAACAGTATTGGCTAGTATTTATCAAAAATGTGCCTTTGCTACATGCTTTTCTGTGTGATTCATATGGATTAGTTCCTTTAACACCTGGTAAAAATCCAGTGACTGGAATGGCTATACTAATATCAAACAAATTAGACATTAACAGAAAAAGTGTTACTAGTGTTAAGAGAAACTTTTTGTAATGATATAAAGATCAATTCATCAGAAAGTTACAAGTATAAATGTAAGCATGTATGCACCTAACAAGAGAGTCTCAAAAATACATGAATCAAAGGCTGGCAGAACTGAGGGGAGAAATAGACAATTCAAAAATAAAATTTGTAGATTTCAATATCCCACTACAAATAAATAAATAATTGACTCAAATTACTAAAATCAGAAATGAAAGAGGGGACATTACTACTGACCTTCCAGAAATAAAAAAATAAGAGGATACTATGAAAAAATGTATGACAATAAACCAAGAAATAAAAGATTTGAACTATATTAAACACAGATTAGACCTCATTGATATTTATAGAACTTCACCCAACAATAGTAGAATATACATTCTTCTGATGTACACATAAATCTCTAGAGTATACTATATTTAAGGCCATAAATCAAGCTTTGAGTAATGTAAAAAGTATTGAAATATTGAAATTGTGCATAGTGTTTTCTTTGGTCACAATTGAGTGAAGTTGGAATTTAATAACAGAAAGCAATTTTGGAAATTCACAAACATGGAAGATAAACAATATACCGCTAAATAACCAATGGGTCAAAGGAAAAGTCACAAAGAAAATTAGAAAGTACTTTGAAATAAATGACACAACATACCAAAACTTATGGGATGCAGCTAAATCAGTGCTTAGAGGGAAATTTATAGCTGCAAATATCTAAATTATAAAAGAGGAAAGAGAGCACCAAATCCTAACCACTAGACCACCAGGGAATACTTTGTATGGAACCAGAGAAGACCCCGTATAGCAAAATCAATCCTAGGCAATAAAAAAAAAATAGGAGGTATCAATTTACCAGACTTCAAACTATACTACAAGACTATAGTCATTAAGAAAGCTTTTTACTGGCACAAGAACAGGGACATTGACCAGTGGAACAGAACAGAGAACCCAGATATAAAACCATCCTCATATAGCCAACTAATCTTTGACAAAGCAGACAAAAACATACACTGGGGAAAAGAATCCTTATTCAATAAATGGTGCTGGGAAAACTGGATAGCCACATGTAGAAGACTGAAACAAGACCCACACCTTTCACCTTTCACAAAACTCAACTCATGTTGGGTAACAGACTTGAACCTTAGGTGTGAAACTATTAGAATTCTAGAGGAAAATGTTGGAAATACTCTTCTAGACATTGGCCTAGGCAAAGAATTTATGAAGAAGACCCCAAAGGCAATCACAGCAGCAACAAAAATAAACAAATGGGACCTGATCAAATTAAAAAGCTTCTGCACAGCCAAAGAAGCCGTCAAGAGAGCAAACAGACAACCCACAGAATAGGAGAAAATTTTTGCAAGCTACACATCTGATAAAGGGCTTATAACTAGAATCTATTTAGAACTCAGGAAAATCAGCAAGAAAAAATCAAACAACCCTATCAAAAAAATGGGCAAAGAACATGAACAGAAACTTCTCAAAAGAAGACAGAATAATGGTCAACAAACATGTGAAAAAATGTTCAACAACTCTAATCATCAGGGAAATGCAAATCAAAACCACAATGAGATATCACTTAACTCCAGTGAGAATGGCCTTTATCAAAAAGTCCCCAAACAGCAAATGCTGGCGTGGATGTGGAGAGAGAGGAACACTCCTACACTGCTGGTGGGACTGCAAACTAGTTCAACCTTTGTGGAAAGCAATATGGAGATACCTCAAAGCGATACAAGTAGATCTACCATTTGATCCAGCAATTCCACTACTGGGCATCTACCCAAAAGATCAAAAGTCACTTTATGACAAAGACACCTGCACTCGAATGTTTATAGCAGCACAATTCACAATTGCAAAGCTATGAAAACAACCCAAGTGCCCATCAATTCATGAGTGGATTAATAAAATGTGGTACAATGTATACCGTGGAATACTACTTAGCTTTAAGAAACAATGGTGATATAGCACCTCTTGTATATTCCTGGATAAAGCAGGAACCCATTCTACTAAGTAAAGTATCTCAAGAATGGAAAAACCAGCACCACATATACTCACCAGCAAATTGGTTTTAACAGATCAACACCTAAGTGGACATATAAGAGTAACATTTATCGGGTGTTGGGAGGGTGGGAGGGGGGAGGAGGGGATGGGTGTATACAACCACAATGAGTAAGGTGTGCAACGTTTGGGGGATGGACATGCTTGAAGCTCTTACTCAAGGGGGAAGGGGGGCATGGGCAATATAAGTAACCTTAACACTTGTACCCCCATAATACGCTAAAATAAAAAATAATAAGTTTAAAAAAGAGGAAAAATTTAAAAATTTAAAAAAGAGGAAAGATTTCAAATCAATACTTAAGACACTAAAAATAGAAGAGCAAGCAGAGGAAGGAAATTATTAGAGTAGAAATTAATAAAACAGAAAATAGAAAAACAGTAGAGAAAAATCAATGAAACCCACTGTTGGTTCTTCAAAATATCAACAAAATTGACAAACCTTTACTGGGCTAACTAAGAAAAAAGTAAAGAAGACTCAAATTTCTGAAATCAGTAATAAAAAAGGAAACATTACTAACTGACCTTACAGAAATAAAAAAAAAAAATGTATACGGGAATACTATGAACAGCTGTATGTCAACAAATTAGAAAGCTTAGATGAACTAGAGAAATTTCTATAAAGATACAGACTACTTAAACTGACTCAAGAAGAAATAGAAAGAACTGAATAGATCTTTAACAAGTAAAGAGATTGAATTAGTAATCAAGAGATTTCCCACAAAAAAATGCCTATGATAAGATCGCTTCACTGGTCAATTCTACCAGACATTTAATGAAGAATTAATACCAATTATCCATAATTTTTTCCAAAAGATAGAAGAGGATAGCACACTTCCCAACTCATTCTATGAGGTCAGCATTACTCTGATACCAAAACCAGGTACAGATATTGCCAGACATTAACATTACAGACCAACATCTCTTACGATGTAGATGCAAAAATCCTCAACAAAATATTGTCAAATCAAATCCAACAATATTTAAAAAGGATTATACACAAATGGGGATACAAGCTTGGCTTAACATTAAAGAAATTAATGTTATATGCCAACTCAATAGAATAAAGGAAAGAAACCACATAATCATCTCAAAAGAGGCAGAAAACAAAAACCCAACACCACTTAATGATAACAAAACTCAATAAACTGGGAATAAGAGGTAACTTTCTCAACCCAGTAAAGGACATCTGCATAAAACCCACATTTCACATCATACTTGATGATGAAAGACTGAATGCTTTCCTCCTAAAAGCTGGGACAAGACAAGAATGTCTGCTCTAATCACTCTCATACAACATTGTATTTAAGCAACCAATTCCATTTAAAATAGCATCAAAAAGAATAAAATCCTGAAAACATTTTTAACAAATTAAGTTCAAAATGTATACTCCAAAAAACAAAATATTGTTGAACAAATGGAGAGACAGCTTGTTGGCAAGGATTGGAAGACTTAATATTGTTAATATGGCAATACTGCCCAAAGTAATCTACAGATTCAACGTAAGCTGTATCAAAATCCCAGCTGCCTTCTCTGCAGAAATTGACAAACTATCCTAAAATTCATATGGAATTTCAAGGGACCCACAATCACCAGAAGAACCTTGAACAAGAACAAAGTTGGAGGACTCACACTTTCCATTTTCAAATCTTACTATTACACAAAGCTATGGTAATAAAGAGAGTATGGAACTGACATAATGATAGAGCTACAGATCAATGGAATAGAATTGAAAGTCCAAACTATACTGTCACATTTATGGTCAATTGGTTTCAATTCAACAAAAATGCATTGAACACCTCATCTGTAAGGTCATGTGCAAACTTCATCTCTGAGCTATGACTCAATAAAGCAGGGTTGGCATTCAGGGATCCACTTATGTCTGCTTGCTGGGTGATTCTGCAGCTCAGCCAGGATGGGGGAGACCTTTGTTGTGGTCTCAAGAGTTGTGTGTTTGTTGAATTAAGGGGTGGGCAACTGCACAGTTGAAATTCTGCTGGGACCTGTGGTGAGTCTTCAAGACCATGCCTTGATCAGGCGTCATGCTGGCCAAGGAAACTTGAGTCTTCATTGGCATACCAAGCTGATGTATGACAGCGGAGAGTGTCTGTTTATGAGCCACGAGGAAAGGGACCATTTCTAGGTCCAACCTTTTGACTTTAGAAAGTAACACCTGGACAGAAGTGCCAATATTAGTTGGTGCTCAGTGGTGACAGGCAGTGATCGAAGTGTTCCAGTGGCAGCTGAACTATTTACAAGAGTCAACATTAGCTGAACATCAGTATTAATCAGAGATTGGCTGCACTTTGGTGTGACAGACACAAAATACTCCTCCATGTGCCCTGTATCCTGAGATCCTCATTAAAAGAAAACCAAATCTAAACTAGTCTAACACCTGTGACGCTATTAAATTGCCACACACGTGCCTTGCTTGATGATAGGGATATGTGCTGAGAAATGAGTTGTTAGGCAATTTTGTGATTATGCCAAAATCACAGAGTGTACTTACACAAACCTGGAAAGCATAGCCTACTTCACACCTAGGCTATATGGTATAGCCTATTGCACCTAGGCTGCAAACCTGTACAGCATGGACTTGTAGGCAATTGGAATACAGTGGTAAGTATTTGTATATCTAAACATAGAAAAGGTACAGTAAAAAGTTTTAAAAACTATTTGACTCTTTTGTCATGACAATTAGCATAAAACACAAACACACTGTACAGCTATACAAAAACATTTTCTTTCTTTGTATCCTTATGTTGTAAGCTTTCTTCTATTTTTAAGTTATATCTTTTTCTTTCTTTCTTTGCTTTCTAAATTTCTTTGTTAAAGACTAAGACACACATCAGCCTATGCCTGTGCAGGGTCAGGATGCTTAAGACATCACAGGTGATAGAAACTTTTCAGCTCTGTTATAATGCCATGAGTCCACTCTCTTACACGCAGTTCATTGTTGACCGAAATGTCATTCTGTGGCTCATGAGTGTACTATAAAATGCAGCTCCAAAGGCCATAAGAGCTCCCCAGAGGCAGTTGTGATCTAGATTAGTGGAGGCAGCATGAGATGGAGATTAGGAACAACGGCTCTAGAATCAGAAGGGCTTGATGCACGTTTTGGCTTGAGCATCTCAGAAGTGAGTAGTGTGACCATTGGTAAGTCCTTTAATCTGAGGTTCCATTACCCTGGCTGTCAAGTGAGGGGTAATAAGAGTATCTTTGTCAATTATCTAGAGAATTAAATGAAATAACACCTGGTGAGTCCTCATGCTTAGGAAAACCAGTGTTTGAAAAGTGTGAGCCGTTGTCATGGATATGATGGTGAAGCCTCACCCAGGTCACTGTCGCTGAGGGTGGTCAGTATCCGTCATCGAGGATGCTGGGATGCAGGGGGCGTTCTCTGCACGTTCTCAGTGGAACAGTTGTCTGAACACGGTCGCTCTGACCTCCTGCATTCCTCTCACCCTGCCACCCTTACATCACAGAGAGGGACTGAGGCGTCGTGTGCGAGCACAGCCCAGCACTGGTGAAGGACTTAATTAGACAGTCTTCCATTCCAATCACCTGCCTCTTTCCCAGGAGCCTCTGTTCTCTGGATGGAACGTGTCTGCGGGTGAGCCAGGAGGAATCTTGGCCAAGTTGCTGGATGATGGAATTCATAATTGCCTGCAGCTTACAATGTGGGTGGATAATTCTTCATTAGCCAACATCATCCACTCTGATGGGAAGAAGGTGAGCTGGAAATGCCACCAGCCAGCGCTGTTCGGGATGCCAGCTTCTTTGTGCACGGCACAATGGTCTTGGTTTCTTTCTGGTTTATTGTCCGCCACGTGCAGGCCAGGGAGCTTCAGTTGTCCACTCCCGTCATTATCAGCGTCCTGCTGAACTTAGCAGTTTGTGTCCTGGTGCTTGAAAGAGAACGGTTTTTACTCCGGGCCCTGCAATTCAGACTTGGACAGCAGGGATGTACCCTGGAAATATCAAATCATCATTACTCATTTTTGCAAATGAATAAACTGCAGCTTCGAAAAGCAACTTGCTCAAGGTCACGCGGTGAGTGGGAGGCAGGACTTGGAGGCAGCCCATGCTCCTGGCCGCAGTGCTACATGGCCTCGGGGAAGAGGGGGAATGGGCTCTTTGACAAACCTCCATCACCCCTGTTCTCGGGACTCGCTCTTGGCTCCCCGCTATTGGTTTGGGGTGGGTTTGGGCACACAGAAAGAGAAACCAAGAGAGAGTCTCTTTGCCACATACTTTGGGGACTCAGACCTGAGGCTGAAGAATGTGTGTTCTCCAAGGCAAGGGGACGAGAGCCCTCCTGGCATAGTGAACAGCTCACTGGGACAGCCAAAGGCAGTTGTGGCAAGTTGTTCCAACGTGTTCTCCCTGGACACTTGGTGACGCCCACTCTGTGTTATGGTCCCAGGGCTGGGACCTCGGACACCAGCAAGGCCCAGTCCCTGTGCAGAAGGTCTCAGAGCCCAAGGGCACCCGGACTAGCCCAGCCCTGACCCTGCTGTGCCCCGCAGATCCTGCCCTTGGTGTTGCCTCATGCTAATGACCTTGTGAACCTCAGCTGCTCAAATCTTTCCAGCTCCTGCAAGGACTGAGAGACGATCTTGGTGCCAGTTGGCAGGAGTGCAGATGAAGAGGTGCTGCTGGGACCTGGAGGTGTCCTGGGGAAGGTGGTGACTGCCAGGGGCCCGTGGGCTGTGGGCAAGGTGCAACTATGACTGATGACTGTTCATGGCCCTCTGGTGTGATGAGCTATGGTTTCCAGAAGACACTTGGGTAGAGAGGTGCTTAATAAATATTAGCGGAATGAATTTATTGGATGAATAAAGAGAATGGCAAGGGAAGGAGGGAAGAGTTTGTGAACGAATGCAGACTTCAAATAGTGATAAAATAGTCACCATTAGCTGGGCACTTACTGTGTGCCCAAGACTTTATTTTTATTATTGCATTTAACCTCCCATCAACCATGCAGGTGGGTATTTTTATACACGTTTTATAGGAGAAGAAAGTAAAGCCACCCGGAGAGGTTAAGAGACTACTCCAAGGTCACACAGCCAGGATACAGTCCTTGGATCTAGCTCCGAGTCTGTGTTCTTTGCAGACAAGTTTTCTTTCTTCTCCTTTATGACTCAGGAGAAAAATCAATTTTCAGTGGTCGTGGCTGTTTGCTGAAAAGAGCAATTCCCTTTCCTCCATCTCCAATTTTCTTCCAACTAATTGCAAATTAGTGGTAATTTTCAAATGAAAGGAGGGATCCTGCATGCCATCCATTTGTGCTTACCCAGCAAGACCCTGGGCCTGTGACAGCCCCGTTGCCATGGCAACCCCGCATCCAGGCCTTCCTGGGATCCTTGGCAGCAGCCTTGCCCTGGACGCCGGAGGTGGGGCTGCCTACCCTCTGGGTTAGCCTCTCTCCTTCCCTCTTAATGTCTCAGAATTTCAGTGTTTAACAAAGCTCCTGTCTTCCTACTTACTTCTCACTTTGATTCCTTTGGGGAGCTCAGAATGAAAATAATAACAGTAAAAATAAAAAGAAGAAAATAACAAACGAAACTTAGTGGTGTGAACTGGAGACTGGTGAAAAACTGCCTCCCCCCCTCACCTCCTAAAACATGGGGAAATTATTACGCCTCTCAATTTAACTGCTGTGGTTGGAGGAAGAGGTTCTCTGCTCCAAGACTCCGAGGATGCAGACGGTCCTGCCCTCAGCAGCCGGGGCAGGTCTGGAGGACAGAAGAGGCTCCATGGCAGAACATCCTCTCGCCCCAACCCTAGCCCAGAAGGGCCTCCCCAGCAGGGCGCCCGGACGCAGGAGGCAGAGGATCTTCGCAGAGGATGGCATTATTTATTCATTTGTGGGTGGTGTGTGTTCTCAGTCCATAATGGACATTTGCTCATGACCTGCCCTGTAGCGGGTTCTGAGGATGAAACTGGGAAGGGTTCCTGTCCCCTGCTGTTCAGTGGCTGTTGAGCAGTGAGGGAGAAGGATGCCAATGCTGTCCTGTCCAGTGTTGGCTGTGGCGTAGGAGTTGGCTCAGCACGATCTGCTGCATTTGCAGTTGTAGGCACAGAATCTAGAGAGGAATTAGAAAATTGCTGGAAAGATAAAGTAGGAAGAAGCAAATCTTAGGCTGAGAGAATAGCAAATGTAAAAGCATGGAGGTGAGATGTCACTTAACCCATCTTGGTGACTCCCAGTGGTAGGTATGGCTGGGATACTGGCACCTGGGGGAGGGGCTTTGGGGGTGGAGTATGATGGCCATCAGATAATTTTTTAAAATTATAATGAAAATAAATCAAGCACTCAAGATCCTGGGCTTGGATGGATTGGGAGAGGAGCCTCCGTAAGATCTTTAGATTGCACAATAATGACAGGTGACAGTGATTGGCACCAATGTCGTCTTATCTCATCAGAACCAGAAACTCACCAAGAAGGGCAGTGTCAAGACCATGAAGTTCTTGGTTTGGGGGCTGCAGGGAAGGTTGGTGGCTCACCTTGCCTCATCATTAGTGTCAGTTTCAGGATAGCCCCTCCCATAGAGACAAAGTATTGATTAACACGGAGACATGGTGGATTTTCAAGGAATCCAAGAGCTGCCTGTCTATGTTAGGGGCTAAGAAAGGATTTGCACTTGAAGGAAGAGGAGGTTTCCTTCCATCTCTGCCAGTGTGATGCGAATAGAGATTAAATCATGGCATGACAGACAGGCGCACTGACAAGGTACCATGAACCCCTAGACACCCCTAAAGCTTAGATCATGTCGTGCAAGGGGGAGATGGCTGAGAACACTCTGACTCCAGCTGTCTCTGCTAGGCAGTGCCTCTTGGGTCACAGCCATGCATGGGACCCACCCCCCACCCCTGTGCCAGCCACACCACTGCCACTGGTCTCCAGCCACCCTGCCTGCAGTTCCACTCTACCCTTCTCAGCTCTGTATTGCTAAAAATATATTAATTGAAGTTAAAATTCATGTGCAATGGAACAGTTTTTGACAAAAGTATCATCATGTAGCCCAAATTCCAACAAGACATAGAACATTCCCATCTCCCAGAAAGTTCCTCCTGCCCCTCATCCCAGTTAATCCTTGCCTCTCCATGGACAACCATGGTTTTGATGACGTTTTTGAAGAAGGATGGCAGGTAACAGGGGTGCAGGAAGCAGCACCTCCAAGACAATCTACATATCCACAGGCCAATGTTCTGGACCATGGACTTCTCTCTGTGCCTTCTCTGTGGAATGTAGATCACACAGTTGCACTTCCCTCCGGTAGCTAAAGTGAGATGAGGCTTGCAAAATCTGTACCGTAACCGGCTCTGTGAACACGTTTCAATGACATCTACATGCTTTTATAATCCTCCCTCTCTCATGGCTTAGATTCTCAGGCCAGTAGTGCATAATGACCAGAAATCTGGAACTTTTAACTCTCATACTTGACCTTTCTGAGCTGTTTCCTGTTAAATGGTGGCATTTCTGCAAGACAAGGATCAGAGATTCTGAAGGTCCCCAGGACAGACTCCCCATGCCCCGCAACCTGCCACAATGCACGTAGCCCCCTGTTAATTACACTATAACCTGCCCCAGTGCCCGTCACCTCTCCTTACAAAGCCCGTGATCTCCATTAGTCGGGGAGATGGATTTGAAGCTGATAACCCATTCTCCTGAGAGATGTATTTGTGTTAAAAAATTCCTTTCTTTCTTGACAAGCCTCCTTGTCTCAATAATTGGCTTTTTGTGTGGCAAGCAGTGGGACCTATGCTGAAAGCCCTTTGTGGTTTTGATATCAGGGCAAGGATGCCTGACACTTAGGAAGTGCTTAGCCTTCGTTTTTGGTACAACAGGTTGAGGGAGCACAGAGGTGTGTGCTAGTGGCTTAAGAGAAGATCTTAAACTGCAGAGGGGATCATGTCAGCTGTCTCCTCCCATTCTGCAAGGACAAAGGTCACCCTAGCTAACATTTTATTGGGGGCTTAATAGGCAACAGGCACTACTTTAAGTGCTTTGTATATATATTTCCTTTAAATTCTCACGATTCTGACAATATATGAGTGACTGGAGCACAGAGAAGTTGCCACTTGTCAACGATCACACAAGCGGCAGGTGGCTAAGCTGGGTTCTGTCCCGGGAGATCTGCCTCATGAACGTGGCTTTTTGCCACGGACCTATCCTGGGGGACATTTCCATGTCCCAAATCCTAGTAGCTTGAAATAAGGTGTGGGTTACCCAGGAAATGGATCAACTCATCAGAACATAGATTCTCTACCTTAAAATATTCTTAACAATCAGAGGTCTGAACTTAGTTCTTTTAAGTAACGAGGGAGAAGAAAAGAGAGTCAGGGATGAGATTTGTAGCCAAGCAATCAGCTGGAACAAATCTTTCTTCACAAATGGGGTTTATACTTAAGGAGAAGAACAGTACACATGCTGAATAGCCACATTTGGGATTAATCAGAGACAAAGTGTTCTTTGAGCATGACATTCAGGGTACTTGTCTTGTATTTGCATTTGTTAAAAAATAGGATCAGGTTCTGCTAAAAGCAGATGACAATTGCAGTCTATGAAGTGTTAGATGGGACAAGCATTTTCCTGAACATTCCAGTGTGTGATTTAGTGTGGCTGTGAACGCAGTGCGGGAGGGAGGATCAGGTGGTACTCTGGGGTCTCAGGTCTTTGTCCCATTCAGGGGGCCTCCCAAGGTGGTGGTAGGTGCTGGCCCCTTCCTGCCTTCTGAAAGGGGGTTTTCTTACCTGAGCTGGGTGTTTTTTTCACCTGGTCTGGGGTCTGGGTCTTTATATACACTGGGAATCTTTACCCTGGAGGCACAGACCAGGGACTTGCCACCAGACTTGGGGAGCCAAATGTCCTCACAGGTTCCTCCCAAATGCATTAGTCTATAATTAAAGACCTTTTTTCCTTATTTATACGTTTTGAGGTTAACTCCTCGGGATCTCACTTATTTCGCCAGTTCTATGGGGATAACAGTTAATACAACAGAATTACTACAGGAAGTAAATGATATGGCATAAGCACATCCCTGGCAAAGGACCTGGCATGGAACAAACCTTCAGCTCATGTCCATCTCTTCCCTGTTAATGATCCTGTTTGTGTGATGCAAGAGAGAAGCTTCCTTCATTTTTTCCCCCTTCCTTAACCTCCAACACCAGTCTCCTGGGGCTTGGGAGAGGTCCTGTTAGCTTCCGATTTTTTCCCCAGCATTATACTTTTCTTCTAATCCACTAATTTCCTAAGCAATAAACATGCTACATAATAAAATTCCTAAGGAGTAGGTTTCCAATAATCAAGATAATGCTAGTCATTATTATTAATGACAAATCAAGTATAATATCACAGCCACCATTTATTTCATGTCTCTCAGCTGCCGGGTGCTATGGTAAATGCCAGATTTCTGGAATACAGATGACAATTAATAGGCACTTGCCAAACGAAGGAATGAAACACAACTGCCATGCAAGGAAGCTCGTTTTACAGATGAGGAAACAGAGGCTCCTAAAAGTTAAGCAACTTCCAGTTGAGGAATATCGCAGACTTAGCATTCCAAACCTGGCCCATGCATGTTCACATCCTTTAAGGGAGTCTGACCACAAAACCCTCAAATCCTTAGCCCTTAGGAAAGGTCTGCTTTTGAAAGGGTTTGCCTTGATTTGTAATTTGTGTGTGGATCCCAGCCTGAGGGATTGATTCTGAATTTATGATGCACACTCAGGTCTTCCGTGACTTCTGCTCCTGGAATTTCATTAGGCCGACCTGTAAATGTTTACACATCTATAAATTATTATTAGGCGAGTGGGGCAAGGTCAACCTTTATCTTTTAAGGCGCTGGGAACAGACTCTAGAGGTTTCCCAGCAGACAAAGGGGTTGAGATCTGATTAATTACGGACTGTGTTGGTGTCGCATTGACAACACTATTTCTTGCTGTTAATTTTAAAGTCCCCCAGTGGGTCGGTCATCCTTCCTGGGCATGAAAAATTATCACCTTTTTACTGATTGTTTTGCAAGTGATTCAATTTCAAATCACTAATGACTATTGGTAGCTGATGTTTTTGCTCAGGAAGCAAAGCCCAAGATACCTTTGGGGTCTCAGGCTGAACTTTATTTTACTGTATTTCCTGCTATCTGTTTAGGCTAATACCTTTATTGCTAATTCGTGGCATCATATAGTAATTACAGGGAAAAAGAAGAGCTGCGATAATAACATTTTAACGGAACACTTACGAGTGGTAAAGAACTAAAATAGCTAAATACTCAATATGTGTTAGTAATGTTTGTGTATTATGTTATCTAATGCAAGAACTGCATGAGGTAGGTTTTATTGTCTTTATTTCTGAGTTGTTGAAACTGGGATTCAGAGTTTAAGTCATTCCGCCAGGGTCCTCTGTCTAGGATAATGTCAGGTAAGGTCTATGAGACTACAGACCTAGTTCTTTCTTCTATACCTTTAGGTTTAGCACCAAGAGTCCTCCATCCACGTTCTGAGAACCAGGTTGAAAGATTTAAAAATAGTAGCTGTATTTCTATTGAGTTTCGGGACCATACTGTCTCCTTGCACAGCACCTTTATTGGTAGCAAAATTACCAGCAGTAATAGAGCCCGAACCTCAATGTTAATACACCTTCCCTCTATTTCTGTGGCATAGGAAAGAGCTGTGTGAACTTTGTCACCTTAAAGATTATCCTTTCAATATTAACCTTCTCAAATTTCCATTTTTTCAAATCCACTTTTTATTTTCACTCCTAATCTGAAACTTCCTGGAGGTCAGGTATTATTTCTTTTTCATCTTGGAAGCCTCAACAGGCAATGTAATAGCTGGTATACAGTTAGGTATGTTAGGGTCTCCAGAGAAATAGAATTAACTGGGTGGATATATATATATATATATATATATATATTTTTTTTTTTTTTTTCCACCAAGGAACTGGTGCACATGAATGTGGAGGTAAGGAGCCCCACAGTCTGCTGTCTGCAAACTGGGGGCCCAGAAAGGCTGGTGGTTCCAGTCCAAACCTGAAGGCCCAAGAACCAGGAACACCAGGGCAGGAGAGGATGGATGTCCCAGCTCAGGCCGAGATAGATCGTTTGCTCTTCTCCATCTTTCTGTCCTATGTAAGCTCTCAGTGGGTTCGATGATGCTCACCAAACTTGTGAGGCTGATCTTATTGAGTCTATCGAGTCAAATGCTAATCCCTTCCAGAGACAGCCTCACAGACACACTCAGGGACAATGTTTTCCCAGCTCTCTGGAAATCCCTGAGCCCAGTCAAGCTGACACATAAAATTAACCGTCGCAGTGGGTTCTTAACAAAATCTGCTGAAGGAATACATGAATGTGAGATTCCCTGTCTCCACCCTAAGGAAGTTTATAAATACAGCTATGCCAGAATGTGATAGGCTGTGTGCATATATATACATAAAATATATACATATATATCTTCTATGTTTCTAAATTCTCTTCATTTCCTTTTTAGATAATTTTAGCACCGATAGGAAGAAAGAAGTGGGTAAGGGAATGGCTCTGCCCTATGGAAAACTAAATTGGAAGCCTGTCTTTTCCGAAGCTCTAAAAGAGAGTTAAATAGAACTCCTGATGACTATAGCCTCAAAGTCTGTAATTCAAAACCAAAGTGTCCCTCTGTACTTTGGGAGAGTCTGGGATAGCCTCCCATGGCTCCGTTAGTTAGACTGGGGAGGTTCAGTCTCCAGAGGATAATTACTGGCATTTAAGTTTCTCTCTCTGGAACCATGGAGGCAAGCTCTTTCTACCACTCTGCCTGCCTCATGGGGCCTCTGCCTTATTATTGATGGAATTGCAAGGTTGGGCTCATTATCCTGGCCTCCTTTTTCCTCTTCCTGCCTACCCCTCTTTCTCCAGGTTACCTCTTAAAATGTAAATGCCCTTTAGAACTCAAAATGTAAGGATTCCACCAGCAAATGAACACTCAAGTTCAACTCCCAGTCGCTGATTATCCACTGTGTACAGAACCTTTCCTATCGAATCTCCCAGCCAAGAAATTTCACTAAATCCAGCCTCTCTCCTGTAGGTGCATTTCTTTGTCAAATGTTGTTGGGATCAGCAGTGAACGAATGGTCTGGAATTGGCCCTCAAGGGCACATGGTCTGATGGAGATGGGGGTTGGTAGGATCTTCTAGGAATGGTGAAGGCCAAGGAGATATTGCAAGACTGTAGAACACCCTTTGGGGCCCTCTCATATAACTTCCGGAATAAGCCAGAGTCCTCCCCTTTAAGGATGATGCGATCTCAGTGTGTGTGTGAGAACTAACACTGAATTGTTTATCAAGACCTTTCTTGGCCACCTTTCTATTTGTTTTCTATAAGAACATCTCATTTGATTAAACAAAAGATCCTATTTAGAACCCATCCTGGAACAGGCTGCTTGACTTGTAGATCCTGATCACCAGCATTTTGACTCGAAATGCCCAAACTGTCTACCTGCTGCAGAAATACCTAGAGGTGTTCATTAATTAGGGTTGTATAAAATTAAATCCTTAATTTTCATAAGTCTTCATTTCTCCATCTGTTGAAAGGGAGTTAAACCACACCGAGGAGGGAAAACACTTCCTCCTCTGACAGGGTAGACTTCTCCAGGCAGGAGTGGTCTAGGGAAAAGAGGGTGGTGTCTGATGTCGGAAGGACCTGTGTTCAGATCCCAGTTCTGTCCCATACTTGTGTGAACTCAGACAAGCTGCTTAATGTCTGAGAGTTCCACGTTCTGTAAGATGGGTAACATCAACCTCACATGGGTTTCAAGAAGACAAAACAAAGTGTCTATAAAGAAGGCAGCATGTTGTAGGTGGTCTCTGAAAAGTAGTTACTTTCACTCTCTTTGGGCAAGTCCAAATTTCCCCCTTGGCACCCCCATGCCCCACCTCCCACCCTGAGCTCTGCATCCACCCTACCCACCATTCTCCAAGCCCACCCTGCTTGTTGACCAGTCTTTGCCTCCCTGATCTTTCCTGGCACTGAAAACTGCCCTCACTCTCTCTTCTCCTGAAAAGTGATTTTATCTCCTTGGCTTTGTGTGAGCTCTTGACATATGTTAATGTTTGGAATATCAGCCTGGAACAGAGCAGGGAGCCCTTCCAAACATGAGCCCAGAGGCAACGAATAAATCACTTTACAGGGATTGTGCTGTTTGCTGCAAGTTCAAACTTAACAAAGAAAACAATACCCTTCTGTTGTGATTCCCTGGAAGCTGTGGGTGTCCTCACCTCGGGTAGGGATTCTACTTGTTTTATAGCCAGGGAGGGAACCCTGGTGCCTTGAACCTATGCACCATAGGTACTATGTTCCTGGCATTGTGCGAGACCCTTAACTCACACATTACAGAATAGAAACAGTGCTTTCGCAAGGTTAATTAATTAACCTGTCCAAACTCATCTACAAAGTAAATAGTTGAAGTCAGATTTGAAAGCAGATCCAGTAGATTCCAAAGTCTGTGTGTTACCCACTCAACTTCATGGCATCTTGGCACGTAAAAAGTTGGGAATAATCACTCTCCCTTTTTTTTAGAGAAAGGAGAGCATTTTGGAACATTTCCTCTGGGTACACCATGGGCTGCTGATAGGAGGCGGTGAGAATAGTGACAGGGGACCAGGTAGAAGGCTGCAGTGATTGGCCAGGTAGAGGCAGGGAGCCGAGGAGGTTTCCTCAGCCCAGGCAGGAGGAGGTTTCTCAGGTACCCAGATGCCCAAGGCTTCCTATAGGTATACTAGCAGCAGGTCTCTGGCAGTCGGAGGACTGACTACAGGTCCTGTTCATGTCCACTGTAGGTTTCTGCCCTGGTCATTCATGATGATCTCTGTGCCTTGTTGTCTCTACCTGTAGCACAAGGTGGTAGATTGTTGACCGTAAAAATTCCTCCCAACCCTTCGAGATGTGACTTTGTGTTTCCTCCAATTAAACAGTAGATTCTCTTTCTCCACCCCTTGAATCTGGATTTAGTTTAGCCCATGGGACATTAGAAAACGTGATGCCCAGGGTTTCGAGCCTAGGAGGGACCAGGTGACATCTGTTTGGAGGAAGGACCCTCTGGTGGCAGCACCTTTGCAAACTTCTGAATCTGCCAGCCAATGCAGTGAAAAATAAGCCAAGCTACTCGAGGAATTAAATTAGCTAGTTCCTAAATTTCCAAAGGAATTGAGAGATTGATAACTGTTCAAGGTGGTCAGAGAATCCTACCTCTGGCTCTGCTGTCACCGGCCGCCCTCCCCATGAGCTGTGACCCTGGGGAAGACAGGAATGTCCTGCTCCTCCAGTTGTCTCTCCTGCTCAGCACAGGGTCTGGCAAGGAGCAGGAGACCAATGGGGGCTCCTGCACTGAAATACACGGGTCCCTCTGCAGCTCCTTCCCAGCTGCAATTAGCAGATGGTCACATTCCTCTCTCCAGGTGGCTCTTGACCTAACAGGTGCACATGTGGAAGGCCGCCCCCTTTGCAGAGCATTTCAGTGTCTGATTTATTATTAACAGGAAGCGGAGAATCTGGACCAGATCCAGAAAGCAGTCAGAGAGATGAGTAAAGAGGTAACAGCTCCTCAGAGGAAAGTTTAAAGTAAATACAGTCCCTTAGTCGGGGGCAGGGAAAGCCGGCTGTAATGTATGAGGTGTCAAACCAGTGAGGAGTCTTTGGGAAAAAGGCATCCCTCGTCTTCCCTTCCCTGCCACCCTCCCTCCCTCCCACCTGCCTGCCTGTAGCAAACATTGATGGAGCTCCGACCCTGCGCTAGGCATTGTGTTAGAGGGTGGACGGACAAAGAGGTTTATAATGCATATTCTATGTCTTCAAGACACTTACAATATGGAGGCAGAAAATGAATACCTGTAATAAAACACCAAGATTAAGTGGTATGAGAGGTCAAAGGGAGGAATCAGAGATCACGTCTAGCTTAGATATTTGAAGGAAGCCACATGAAGGAAGAGATGAACTTGAACTTGAACTTGAGGAAGAGTTTAGAATCCAAGCAACGGGAATCATTAAGAATGCAGACTTCATCCGGGCAGATGTGGTCTGAATCCTGATCCACAATTTACTAGCTGTGTGACCTTAGTGAAATCATGTTCCCTCTCTGAACACTGGCTTCCTCCGTGTGAAAGGGGTTAAAATATTCTCCTATAATTGTCCTTTTTTCTGCATGATAGGTCCATCTCTCTCTACTTGGCTATTTCTGCTGGTGCACATACATGTTGTGATAATTTTTAAGAAAACTCTCTCCTCTGAAACTACATTCCCCATCAGCTACCACCTGTTCCATTGCCATACCTTAGAAGAAACTCCTCACATGCATTGTCTATACTTGTCTCTCCATCCTTTCTTCCCATCTTGTCCCTATGGTCCTATTGCAACTGCTGGGGTCAAGGTCACCAATGACTTACATGATGAGAACCCAAAGATCAGTTCTTTGCCCACATCTCACCTGTCTTAGCAATAGCACTGGCCACAAATAATCATTTTCACCTTCTGCGCGTGGTTTCCAGGATACCACACCTTGTAGACTTTCCTCCAAGCTCCTACGTTGTGCCTTCTGAGTCTTTTGCTGTTTCCACTCATTCTTGCTCATTTCCCCAAGTTTTATACAGTGCTGGGCCAACGAGGGCTCAGTTTTAGGACCTCCTCTCTGTGTACTCACATGTTTTAGGCAGTCTTGTTTAATAACGTCCTGACCTTTTCCCAACTTGCATTTCTATTCCAGACCTTCCCCTGGACTCCAGACCCAGACACGACACTGAGCTAGCTGCCTACCGGACACCTTTCCTTGGCCATCTCCTTGGCATCTGAATCCCAATTCGTCCAAAACCAAATTCTGCACCATCTCCGCCCACTTGGACTCCGTCAGCAGTTTCTCTCATCTCAGTTATGGATGGTTCCATCTTGCACATTGCTGAGGATAAAAACTTTGCAGTCATCCTTGACTCCTCTTTCTTTCATAGCCCATAGGAAACCCACAGCCAATTTCATGGGCTCTACATTCAAAATACATCCTGGATGTGACCACTGTCCATCACTTCCACTGTTCTCGCCCTGGTCCAGCCACACCATTACCCATCTAGACTGTGAAATAGCTTTCTAAATTCCATCCTGCTCCCAACAGTGACCGACAGCCAGAATGGTCCGAATGGCTCTTTTCATGTCATTCTTCTCCCCCCAATGCTCCGGTGACTTTTCAGTGTTCTCCAAGTAGAAGCTAAAGTCTTACCATGCCTAGAAGCCCCCCACAATCTGTCCCCACCTCTTTCCCCTCGTCTCCCACTCTGACTTTATCCCCTATCAACCCCCCTGCCTTGCCCCATTCCAGCCATAGTGGCTTCTTAGATGTTCCTCAAAGCCACCAAGCATCCCCCCACCTCAAAGTCAGCATTTTCCACAGCCTGGAACTCCTTTTCTCCAGAATCTGTAAGCTTTGCTATGTAGTCCGCTCAGGCTGCCATAACAAAATACAGACTGGGTGGTCTGAACAAACAGAATTCCTTCCTCACAGTTCTGGGGGCTTGAAAGTCCAAGATCAAGGTCAGGCAGGGTTTGGTTTATGGTGCGGTCTCCCTTCCTAGCTTGTAGCAGCTACCCCCTCACTGTGTCCTCACATGGCCATGTGCGTGGAGAGAGAGATTATCTCCTTCTCTTCCTCTTCTCGTAAAGTCACCAATCCTATTGCATTAGGGTCCCCTCCGTATGAACTTATTTGATCTTAATTACCTCCTAAAGGCCCTGTCATCCAATGTAGCAACACTGGGAGTTAGGGTTTCAACATATGAATTTTGGAGTGAGGTGGGGGACAATTCAATCCATAGTATATATATAATAATACAACTCTCTCTCTATATATATAAACAACTATATATACAGCTGTTATATATATATGTGTGTGTGTATATATATATATATATATATATATATAGAGAGAGAGAGAGAGAGAGAGAGAGAGAGTTGTATCTTAACTATTCCCTACTCATCTTCTCCTCTTAGAAGAGAGTTCATCTGTTCCATTCACTGCTACATTATCAGTACTTAGGCAAATGTTCCAACAAGTTAGTTACTCTGCATATTAGTGGTGGTTTGTGTTTTTGTTTTATGTACATAAGTGCCATACTTAGTGGCACTTGCTTACATACTTAATGACAATAAGTGTCATTACTTAGTAAGATCCTGGCACATGGAAGCGTCCAGTGAATGTTCTGATTATTGGAAGGTAATGAGAGGGAAGGGTTTCCATGAGGAGGGATCTCTGCAAAGCAAGGGACAATTTGCAGAGGTGGGGTTACTTACAGAGAAAGCAAAGATTCTGTTGAGTTTGGGTAACTTTTGCTCAGTTGTGGTAGGAAGGTCCTGAATACCATCCTTGGGGGGTAGGAATTTGGTGACAATTGGAAGCCATCTAGTATTTTTGAGAAGGAGAGTGGCGTAGTTACTGCCGCATTTAGTTCAGTTCATCAAATCTGGAGGAATGATTGGGAGAAAGTGAGCCTCCGGGCAGAGAACCAGGAATTTCTCAGGCAAGTGAATTTGACCCATTGAATTTTCAGCATTATGTAATCTGCTACCCTCTGCCCCGTCTTTTATATTTTATTTCAATAAGGTATTTTCACTTGAAAGCAATACTTTTTGGTCTTTTTTCATATGAGCCATATAATTGCTAAACAACTCCTTAAGGATATAAATTAGAGGAGCTCTTGAATTTTCTCTCTCGTTTGATACTGTCTGCATCATTGCTGTGATACCTCAGAATGAAACCTCTCTTATGAGCTACTGAATAGCCTCAGACATCCAGTGATTTCTTTCTTATTTATCGTTCTATTGGAGAGAGGGTAATTTTGCCCATTATGGGGAGAATGAGTCCTGGCAGAGTTTGAATGGGTCCTTGTTCAGATCTTGGGTCCAAGAGAAATGGGAACCGCTGCATTTCTTGAGATTGATTTTGGCTTGCGTGGGGACCTGGCTCCTGTACAGGTGGTGGGATCAGTGACATTTCCCAGTGGTGGCACGGCGGTTACTTTCCTGGGTTTGTGGAGGTGGCCTGTGACACTACTCTTCTTTTCTGTCCCTCCCACTCTAGACAGACCGATCACCTTCCCACCCACCAAATGACTTGCTTAACTTGTAGCCCCCTCCGCATCAGGGAAGCCTGAGAATGAGCTGATCCCAGCCGCCCTGCGGACAGACTCTCTGTTGCTTCCCATCCGGTCATCTCCAGCCTTCCTCTCTCTGATTTTCAGATTCTTTACACTTACGTCACATCACTGTCACTTTTCTTAAGCAGACACTGAAGCCCAGATGAATTGGTTCTTCCTCTGTCTCACTGTTCTCCCAAGCTGTGGTCTGAGGACCACTTGATTCCGAATCACCTGGCAAACTTGGTAAACATGCAGATTCCTGGCCTACACCCCAGCCCTTGAACATGAAAACTTGAGTTCTTCATTTTTAATCCTGTCTGCAGGATTTCTTTTGGAAATAGCACTTGATTTTTGGCTTGTCCATGGTACTGTTGCCTGAATGACTTAGGTATTATTTATTCTGTTGAAATATAAATGTGTATGTAAATATATTTAATTGCATACATTCCAATTATGGATTTATTGGTCATTTCAAAGGGAAAATTGGAAGGGTGGGGAATTAAGTCTAATGAAACATTGAACGCTTGCCATCCTATTTCTTCACTTCATAGATGAAATAGGGTTTTTATATTCTTTCTGAGTTTTTATTAGGACAATAAAACCATATTGCAGAAAGCTGGAAAAATAGGAAGAAAAGTATAATTTCCCCAATTTGATGCAATGACTATTTTCACATTGGTATAGTCCCTTTGGGTCTCGGTACGGAAGCATTCATAAACGTGTGGCGTGCCAATGTTAGTGTTCACGACATTTGGTGTGATGTGTACTTAGAAAGAAGAGGCCAGGGGCACAAACTCTGTCCTGGGCTCTCTCCTCAGAGGACACTGGACTCACAGAGAGACCCACTCACAAGAGACCCATCCCTGGCACCCAAAGGCCCAGGTGCATCACCTAAGACCAGATCCCAGCTTACTGACCCCTCCAGTATCCCCTGAGCTGGTGCACACAGTGGCTTCCAATTCAGCCTGTGCTTATTGTCACCTCCAATGTGCCAGCCAGCAAATGAACAAGACCCTGTTGCTGCCTGGGGGCTCCCAGGCTGGTAGAGGAGACAGACACGTAAACTGCAATTACTAAATGGTGAAATATGTGTCACTCTGGAGGGCGGTCACTCTGGAGTAAGACCCTGGAGGAAGGAGCACTGCCACCAATCGACTGGGGCACCTGGTTGGTTTAGGTGCAGAACCATTTGGGGGCCTCATGGCCTCTGTTCTTAACCCACACTTGTTCCCAGTGGGGCCCGGGGACTTTAAAAAATAAAATACTGAAACTCTGATGAGTGCAAGATATTGTGTGAGGAAGTGTCATCACTCTGCAGGGAATGGCATATTCTCTCTTTTTTATTTTATTATGTTTTTATTGGAATTCTGAAATATTTAAAATATACAGAGATGGAAAGAAAATGATGAAACAAATACCCATATATACACCAGACAGATTTAAATAAAGAAATTATTTTGCCACATTTGATTCATATTTTCTTTAAGAGGAAATAAAACACTACACTGTTGAAGGCACCTTTGTAATCCCCTGCATTGCATAACCCTCCCTTCCTTTCCTTGCCTGGAGGCAAACACTATTTTGAAGGTGGTGTGTGTCCTTCCTGTGTGTGTTTTGGCTTCATTGCCCAGGTACGTGCTGTGTGCTTGAAGTATATGCACATTGTGTCATGTATGTATTCTTCTGCAACTTACTTTTTGTCTACTCTTGATATTAAGTTCTTGAGAACTTAATATCATATGGGATATGAATCCCATATGGATCAAGTAGAACCCAGTTCCTTTATTTCAGCTGCTGTATAGTCCATTGATTGAAAATGCCACAATTTATTTATCCATTGTTGTTTGGCTGGACATTTGGGTTTCTACAGAAAATGTCCCCTATATCTCCTTATAAATGTGTGTAAGAATTTCTCTAGGTCCTGTTCTTAGACATAGATTACCTGGGTCTTTGGAAATGTACATTTTCAGTTTCATTGCATGTTTCCAAATTGCTCTCCAAAGTGTGTGTACACATTTTCACTCCTACCAGCAATTTTACAGATCCCATTTTCCAACATCAGTATTATCACACATTGCAATTTTTCACAATTTTGTGAACATAAAACGGTATTTCTTTTCTTGTTTATATTTCTCTGATGAATAGAGAAAGTTATTATGTTTTTATATGTTCATATGTAGAAGTTTTTTGTATATTCTTGGCACTAACCCCTTTTTTGCTTATGTGTCTTGAAAATATTTTCTCCCAATCTCTGGTTAGCTTTCAATGCTGTTCTCAGCAACTTGTTTACATATGGTTCACATCTCTCTTGCAGATATTTGTAAATCTTCCCTTTGGTGTAGCTGTGCATTGTACATTTTGTTTAATGTACAATGTACGTTATCCTCCCTGTCTTTGAGCCATAAACATATTCTCCAGTATTTTCTTCCAAAAGATTTAAGGTTTTATTTCTACATTTAAATGCATAACTCAAGTGGATTGAACTAGTCCTTTTTATAAAACTGTGAATATTTCATGAAATTAAAATGTATAGCTTAACTAGTATAAAGAAAACACGATGTAGCTGTAATCTATGTCAAGAAATAAAACCTCAGAACCAGAGAATGCCCCTTGTCAATTACAACCCCTTCACTGTGCCCAAATTAATCACTATCCTAACTATGATAACAATTGTGTTTTGCTTTTCATTATAGGTTTACTATCTATAAGTATTTAAGTATCCTTAAAGTGAGCAACTCGAGGTAATAACTATTTACTATGTATTGAAGCCTCCTTAAGCTCTATTGTGTAGTTTTCCTTGTGTTTAAAAACTATATACAAATGGAATAAATGCAGCATGCAATCTTTCATGCCTGACCTCTTGTCCTCAATATTCAGTCTTTGAGACTGGTGCAGGCGAGTTGTGGCATCATTGGTTTATTTTCGTGATGGTATCTTATGCCATTGGATGACTATTGTATAGTGTGTCTCTCCACTCAGCTATTGTTGGATGTTTGGAAGGTTTCCAGTTTGGGGATACAGAGATTAGTTTCATTGCTTTCCATATGGATCCCCAGTTCTTCCACAACCATCCATCAGAAAGACTTTCCTTTTACCAGTACTTTCTGGTGGCATCTTTGTCATAAATCAAGTCTCCTCTTTCTATGTGGGCCCCTTTCTGGCTTCTGTTTTGTTCCATTGGTGTGTCTGTCTATTCTTGCATCAATATCACACAACCTTAATTAGTTAAGCTTATGATCAGTACTGAGGCCTGGCAGAGCAAATTCTCCCCTCTGCTCCTCCAGAAAGGTATCTTCCATCTTCGTGAGTCTTCCTGTTTCTAGTTTACAATTGGCTCGTCGACACACACACACACACACCCATACACACGCTTTTGGATATTTTTAATTGAGCACTATTTAGATTTAATTTTGTGTATTGTGAAGTTGCGATCTAATTTTATTCTATTGTCTATTCCATTGGAATGGCCAATTGTCTCAACCTCGTTTATTGGCTATTCATTGGCATATTAATATAGCTGCGCCACTTTTCTTTTTACTAATACACAATTGAGCCTCATTATTCACAGATTCTGTGAATTTACTTACTTGCTAAAATTTATGCGTAGCCCCCAAATCGATACTCATGGCACTTTCATGGTCATTTGCAGACATGTGCTGAGAGTTGAAAAATCTGAGTCACCTGATAGGCACATTCCCAGCTGACGATGTTAGACAAGATGCTGCTGTGCCTGCTTGTTTCAGCTCTCACATGTAAACAAGAGTCTTTTTTCAAGGTCTTTGTAATGCCATGGTTGGTGATTTTGCAGTGCAAAATGGCCCCCAAGCAAAGTGCTGCAGTGCTGTCTAGTGTTCCTAAGCCCAAGAAGGCTGCAATGTTCCTTGTGGAGAAAATACGTATGTTAGGTAAGTTTTGTTCAGGCGTGAGCTGTAGTGCTGTTGGCTGTGAGTTCAATGTTAATGAATCAACAATATATATTAAATGAGGCATTTTTAAATAGGCACACACATAAAACAATGTTGCATATTGATTAGTTGATGAAAATATTGTGACAAAGGCTCACAGTAACCTAACTCTGTATTTCCCCTGGGAGCAGTGGTTTGGTATTTACTAAGTCAGTGTTGATGGTGAATTTAAAAATCATAACCACCATGAGTAAAGATAATTGACTGTATTTTACTAGTATGCCTTTTCTATCCCTTTACTTTCAAACCTTCTGTGTGACTCTTGTAAACAGCATATGGCTTGGTTATTTTCCTAATTTAATCTGAGATTGTCTGTCTTTTTAAAAGAGCTAATCTGTTCATGAATACTGATATATGTTGATTTGTTTCAACCATTTTATTTTGTATTTTACATTCACCTTGCTTTTTGTTTCTTTTTTTCGCCTCACTTTTTCTGCTTTGTATTGAATTGCTCAACTTCTATTTATTTATTTATGTTTACCCTTCAGGTTTATAAATTATACATTCTATTTTATTCCTTTGGTGGATACATTACCCTTAAATTTTTAACATGTGTGTTTAATCAACAAAGGCTAAGGTTAAACTGTATTTCTTTCCTTTATCCCTACCCCCAAATACTAGGATCTCAGAATGTTCTTCCTTTAAAAGGTTTAAATTATGTTATATATGTGACTCAGTATCTTTGTCCCTAAGATAGAGTGGTCTTTCTATAGGTCTCAGTTGGCAGTTCTGAAGAATGGAGAGGAAGACTAGGATTAAAATTGGGGTTTTGTCTGCCTTGCCTGCTGCTCTGGCTGAAAATATGACCCAGTGCTAACTGCAAAGTCCTTTGCAGTATCCCATCAGGGAGATAAAGAGGAGGTTAGCCTCCCTTGTCACTGCTCCAAATTCAGCATGGTGCCAAGGAATCATTGGTTCTCCAGTGGTTAGTGCATCAGCTGATAACCTTGTCAAGTAGGGACTTCAAAACTTGAACATTTTAAATACTCTTTAAAATATAAAATGGGAAAAAGAAATTAGGACATTTATACCTGGGAGTCATGTTGGCCTCCTCTTCACACTAATGGCACTATTGAGAAATGATTGGGGGTTGCTACCAAATATGGGGTGTTTCTTCTTTCTTCTTTTCTTTTTTGTTTTTATGAAATATTGGTTAAATAGATTCTTGGACCCCTGCTAGATCCTGCATAGAGCTTGAGAGGTCAAAGGCCAGCTCCCTTCTTTTCAAGGTGGCTCCTATCAGCTAAATGTCTGTTTTGTGTCAGGCCTTGGGCTCATTGATATCACAGTTGCTGACTCACTTTGGTTCATGCATGCAATAGCACTTTAAAGTAGATTCACTGTCTGAATTTTTTAGAATAGGAAACAGGAGTCCAGCGGGTGGTTCAAGGCTAGGATCTAGAAAGACATTGGCACATGTTTTAACCCAGCAGGTCAACTCCTAGTCCTGTGCTCTTCCTCTTTGCAATAGGGACCTTCCTCTCTAGGATATCTCAGAGTCAACTGTAGAGCAGGTAGAACATTCCCAGACCCCACCCTGCATCCATGCATTCAGGGGATCCAAGGTGAGGCTCAGGTATCTGCATCTTACTAAGCTCCCCAGATGATATAGAAATACTGGTCAGAGGGAACCATCAATTCCAAAAACTCCTCCTGAAGGGCAAGCCAAGAGGTCAAAGATCACCCCATAAAGAAAGTGACCAGCTAACTGGCTATCTCTGAATCTCATACTATTTGTTTCCCTCTTTGCTCTGGTTTCCCAGTTTCAATATCTTATCTCTCCCTGGTTCCCCCAGGACCTCATCTCCATGCTTTGGTTTGTCTCTGGACCCCATATCTCTTCCCTGGGTCAGGAGCTACCCTGTGTCAGACCATTACTGGAGAAGGATATTGACATTGGGCTTGAAGGACAAGCAGGTCCAGGTGGAGAAAAGAGTGTTCAGACCTAGGAAAAGAAGGAGCAAGAGGCTCAGTTCTTGTGAGGCTGGGGACCATGTCCCTCATTCTAAGAAGGTGGAGATGGGAGCATTTGTGGGAAGTGTAATGAGATGGAAATGGGAAGAGAGGCTTTGTCTACCCTCCCTCCTGGAGCAACAAGAGACAGAACTTACTTCTCTTATTTTGAACAAGAGATGGAATTTTCTCCCTGTTATGCTTTGGAGAGAAAGAGAAATATTCAGGATGAGAGAAATGTATGGAACACATAGATAGCAGATGGGTTTTGGGGGAGCAGATGCTTTGCTCTAAGATCACTCCCACCCACCTCAAAATAGCCAGGTGCTTCCAGAGCCACCCTGTGCCCTTCCTTCATCAGCCACCTTAGTACTTTCCCCTCACTCTTTATTTTCCCCTCTCGCCTTCTTGGGCAAAGGCCTGGAGGTCCATTCTCGATTCAGAATTATGTCACACAGAAGGGTGTGGATCATCATAGGTCCAAAGTCCTTACTGTCCAGAAGGATCTGAGGCCCTGGCTGTGCACAGGACTTGCCCCTGTACAGTGGGAGCTGGAGCTAGAGGCACAGACCCCTGCCTGGCTACCCTACTCAGCTGCTGGTTCATGCTCATCATGGTCTAAGACTTAATGGAACCCACATCCATGTCTACCATGGAAATGGATCGAGATCTGGGGAGGAAGTAATTCAGCCTGGAATTCCAGAGAAGCTTTGGGAAAAATCCCAGGCCAGGCCCTGCTCCAGGTGCTGGGGAATCTTGATGCGAGCACCTTTACCAAGGCAGACAAGAATTTCACCATGTCTCCTTCGCTTTAGAACTCACTGTTTTTTGAGATTTAAAACCCATTAGGGAATGGCTTAAGAAGTTAATAACCTGTTACCATTCTGGAGAATTACATTTGATGTTGTTTATAGCTATTTGGCTTATGAAAATAAATACATTAAGATTGGGAGCCAATTCTTATTCATGCCACTTATTGAAGGCAGGCAGATCATCCAATAATAAGCAAATATCATTAATCTTAAAGCCACACAGGGAGAATTTCATTTTTAAAAATTAATTGTACTTGCGGGATTGTATTTTTTAAAAAGTAGAACCTTAAAAAAAGTGCAATAATACAATAAAACTTTGCGTCTCTGGTACAGAATTCGATTTGTGTGGGAAAAACAAATTAACTGTGAAATGTAACCAGGTAAAGTAAGGTTGATTACAAAGAGCACATAATTAGGGAAGCTCAGATATACACCAGATTCTTCTTTGCTTCCCCCAAGCTTAAGTACTAGTGAATAGGTATTCAATTTGGTTTTAATTATCACGTTAGAGTCGGTCATAATTTCCATAAAGGACTTTTAAGCCATAGGAATGGATACTAGAGGTGGAAGATTTTTTTTTTCCTTTTAAGCATTTAAGCATTTATTTTCCAAATACTAAGACCATCTAGGCAAGAAGAAAAAGTCACACAAAGGTGACCATTTCTCAATGCAGTCATTCCAGGTTCTTTCAGAAGTCAGGTCATTTGCTTCATTTTGGCTACAGTTTATTCCTTCACCATAAATTAGGGAGACTTCCTTAAATGTGAGGGTCCTAGGAACTGAGAAATTTATAAATCTTTGTCCTTGCATTACCTATTAGCAGGGGAGATATGCCTATGTGAAAACTATTTTTTTAAATAACTAAACTGTCCTAAGATATTTAATCCACAGCAATCACTTATAGTAAGGTTGGTGATGGTACAGGTAGTAGGAGCAGGCAGAAGAGGGAGAATGAAACCTTCCAGGGGCAAGAGCATGGAAAGGGGAACTGCGTGTCAGGTTTTGATGGATGAATAGGAGTTCAGGGGGAGAAGGGAGAAGTGGGGAGAATGAGGGAAAGGGTAACAGGCATTCAGAGGATAGAGTGAAGCTTAGAAGCCTGGAAGGATGGTTGGCAGGAGGATGGCCAGGAAAAATGCTTGTTAGCTTGTTCACATTCCTTGGTTTTCTGTTCTACTCCTTGAGAACAACTGTCACCTCATCCTAAGTAGAAGAGCCAGCACAGGTCTCCTCACTTCCACTCTGTCCCTTCTCTCATCTGTCTTCCACGTTGCAGCCAAAGTGATCTTCTTAAAAACCCCAATCTTGTGTCACTCCCCATGGCCCTTGGGTTAAGGTCCAGACGTGTGTGACCCACATAGAAACTGATCAAGCTGGCCTCCACCAATCTCTCAGACCCCACGTCCTGTCTGTCACCCACTGCCTCTGTTTTCTCCTCTGAGCCTTTGCATATGCTATTCCCATTGCCTGGCAAACACATTGTTTCCTAAAATCAGCATCTTCCCTTTCCCCATTCCATGCCCCTCCCATTTATTCTCTGAGTCCGTTATTTTCTTGTATCGTAGCCCGTTACTGTCTGTAATTATTTCTTTTATTTATTTGGTATCCCTGGGCTATTTGTCCGTCTTCCTCATTAGAACACAAACTCCATGAAAGGAGGGAGGGTGTTGGTCTTGCCCACAGCTGTATACTCAGTGCCTGGCACTGTGACAGGCACCTCCTGGGCTCCGAAAAATTACTTCTAGAGGAAATAGATGAGGGGGCCAGATTCCAGAGGGCCTCTTGTGCCAGGCTATAAGCTTTAGGCCCTTGGCTCGTGAACAGGGGAAGCCAAGAGAGATATTTAACCAGGCCTGCAACGAGCATGCTGTGGGTCCGCCTGACACAGAGAATTAAGTCTAAAATATTTGCAGTAATTTCACTTGTACCATGGCTTCACTGGCATCCCTCTGTGGTGACGGGACAATGGGAGCAAAAAGCGATTTTCATTTCTCGAGTAAAACATAAAACCTATTCCTGCAGGGCCGTACGCGCTCGGAATGAAAACTGAACCGACCGGCCCCAGCCAGACAGGCGAAGAGAGCTGGTTAGCGGGAGGGGTGGTGGGTCACTGACAGCAGAGGGGCCTCTGGTTTGCAATTTTAAGGGGACATAAAATGCTGGCTGGCTTTCACAGAACACCGGGCTGAGCTGCAGAAAACTGTAAAATCTCCCCGTTGCAATATAAATATGGGATGAAAGTTGATTAACCAATTTTATGTTGTTATCCGAGCCTTCAATCCATTTGCACTTGAATTAAAAAGACAGAAATTGAGTTTTGGCTGGACAGGCATTTTCCAAGCGGTGATGTAGGTAAAAGAAAAGAGGCTTAAATTCTTTTTCAATCTGAAATCTTTAGGTGGCAGAGGATTTTCTATGATGTCGCTCTGCTTGATTTCTGTGGAATGACTGTCAGGGTTTAGAGTGAGGGCTAAACTCTGCAGGTGACAGTAAGGAAGGGCATCTTCTGCTAGGGCCAGGGCATTCTTGCTGCCATGGATGCTTTGTTTCTTAACTAGATTAGTGCAGCAGCTTCCTTTCTGGACCCTACACTGCCTTTGGGGCCACCCCTGGCCCATCTCCGCCCAGCCCCCATAACCTCTTAACAAGCAGGCACAGGAATTTTCTTCCAGTGCAGATCTGAAGCTATCAATCCCTGCCCCAAAGCTGCCCATAGATTCATCTGTAAGCACACAGCACGAGTCCTTGTGGCTCAGGGAGGCCTTCAGCAATCTGCCCGCACACGCCACATTCTGACATGCCTAACCCCATTCTGGTTTCTAAGCTCACCTATTTACTCACCCCAAACGGCAGCAGGTGTTTCTGCATGGCCTTGCTGTGCTACTGCTGGGGACACACATGCCAGCCTGCACGCCCCCTCCTGTCCCCACACTGCCATCACTTCAGGCTCACATCCTGCACATGCTTCCAAGCCCAGTCAGGAGGCACGGGTGACCCATTTCCTAGGAAGCAATGTGGAGACTGCAGCATTCTCGGGCTTGCCTGGTGGTAAGAGTCAGAGGGGCAGGTGCTGGATCAGGAAGGGCCACATTTGCAGGGTGAAAAAAGAGAAATTCTACCCCAAGAGAGGGGTGCTCATCTAGGGACATATGGTCATGGCTCTAGAGGACACCAATGCCCACCCAAGCTTGGGTCTCGTGGCCTAGAGCATCATGCCATAGAGGGTCCCAGGAGAGTCTCCCCCACCTCCATGTTGGGGCTGTCTACACTGGGCTCCCCTTCTGAGTCCTGTGCCAACAACTCGTGCTGAATCCCTGTCTCCACTTACCACACTGGTCCCATATCCATAGCCCCTTGACCACTCAAATGCCCCAGAAAAGCCTGGAAATGGCAGAGAAACCACTCTGGGCTTATGTACATCCAGTCTGTTCTGGGACTCTTGACCAGTTAGCCTGGTATCACAGCCCATGGCCAACAGCCAGTAAGAAGGGGCCAATGACACCCTTGTCCCACTGACAGTTGATGTCCTCAGCTTTCATCTTGAGTCCTCTTTGTGCCCCATTTGTGTAACATTTTATCTCCTTTCTACGGTCTGACTTCTGCCCCTCAGCCCTGAATGTTGATTTGAGTCTTGATCGCCACCTCTGTCCTGATCTGCACCAGCACCAGCACAGCAAATGCTGCCCGCAGCCTGCCTGTCCTCTGGCTTGTCTCAGTTCCAGCTCCACGCACGTGATGAGCAAGGAAGAAACAAGTCACATCTGGACCTCCAGCTGCAAGGGGGTTCAAGAAAGATAGATCTTAGGGTTTTGGCTTCTGCATGACAGTAAAAATTCCTAGTGTCTCCTGGGAACAGTGACTGCATGGTAACCCTCCTGTCTCCCTAAGGCCCAGCACAAGGCCAGCTGTGCAGTGGGAGCTCAGCAGGTGCGCGTTAAATGAATCGATGATTCTAGAAAAGGAGATTTCAGCTACTTTAGTCGTTGCTCACCTTTGGCAGGAAGTAAATTCTCAAGGGGGATTTGGGCTTAGAGAGAAATACATGCCTGATGCTTTGCTCTTCCCTTCTCTCCCCTCCCCTGATTTTCCCTTCCCTCTTCTCCTCTGCCCTCCTTCCCCCTTCATCCCTCTCCTTCTCCCTCTCCCTCCTTCCCCTCTCCTTCTGTCTCAGCTTTCATCACCAGGAAACCTGCTTCCCTTGAGGATACACAGGGCTCCTTTAAACCCAGTCCAGGATGCAGCCTCCTGCGTTCCATGCATTGCCTCTTTTAATTAAACCCCTCCTTCAAGGCAGTCCCTCAAGGCTGTAAGATTATCAGGTCCTGATGAGCACGTCATCAAAACTCCAATCTGGTATTAATGGGAAACGTGCTCCAGGAAACGGCCTTCCCCTGTAGGGAGGACCAAGCGTCCGTCCTTGGGAACCACCGTGTTCTCCTTGCTGGGAGGACGTGCATACTTTCCGTTTAGGGCCCTCTAGGGCACTGCGGGCTGGAAAAGTTCACGTGCCCTTTTCAAAATATGAAATACACGCCTAATTTGCAGCATCATTGTGTTCCATTTTCCCTGATAACACCTTAATAGGGGCTTTTAATAGCGGCGCTCTGTGGAAAGAGACATTGGCACGGTGCCATTGGCTCTGGGTTGTCGTGCAGGGGGCCTGGCTTTGAGCCCTTGGAGAAATCTTTTTGCCTCTCAATCCCAGGTTATTCGTGTTGAAAATGAAGTTCCTTAAGTGCTTGCAGGTCTTTCTAGAAATCCTCTGGCACATGCTAAGTGCCAGCCCTAGTTGATGTGGGGAGAAGGGGGTGGCCCCTGCAGGAGCCAGGTCCTTACTGGGGCAGAGCCAGCTCAGAGAGGCTCTGGCATTGGGGAAGGGACACATGGGTCTCCTTCCCATGCCATGTCTGCCTCTAGCACCCATGCCGACTGCTGGAACGGGGTTTGCTCAGGGTCAGGTTTGCTGTACCCAAGACACAGAAGGAACCTGGCTCCACCCTCTCTACCCTCTGAGCATCAGAGGCAGAATCTACCTCTCAGAGTGACTTCTGGGACATCCTCTTCCTTCCCAAGCCAATGAGGTAACAGAGGGCAGGCAGGAATCCTCTATAGACACAGCTGCATCTTTCTTTTTCCAAAGAGACTCTAGACATTCCTGAGTTCTTGTACTGAGATTAGGTTCACTGTTAAACCCAAACTCTTTTGTTTTTTCCAAGGCAGTTGTGCAAAAATCTATTAAAAAACAAACAGATACAAACAAGAAGCAAGAATCAGGGTCATTGAGCAGTAGCTTCGGTATGAATAACACAAAAGAGGATGCCAGGTCTACTGAACATAGGACATAAGGACACTAGGAACATAGAACATAAGGACACTAGGAAACAGCCACGCTGCATTGCATCTTGCCAAGGCCCAGGGGGACATGCCATGGGCCCATCTGCACAGAGTCTCTCAAAGCCCAGGTGTGCAGGAGGGAGGCGCAGGGCAGGATGGGCCCCTTCCAGGGTCTCTGGGTCTAACGCCATCACAGAGAAACACAACGCCGTCTCCCACAGTGTGGACTGGCTCTGTGCAGGGGTTAGGTGCGGCAAAGGGGAGCTTCCGGCCATATTAATGTGCAGAATGCCTCCGGGCCACACCAGCTACAGAGTTAGGATAGAAACACTACTTGCAGCCCTTGGAACTGATAGAAAAATGCTTTTGACAAAGAATTTTGGGGATACTGCTGGTAAGACTCAGTACTGATTGACAGTAATGGAGAATAAATCAAGTTTATTTAGTGCCTACTGTGTACCTGAAGTCATGACATGCTGGGGCCACAGTAGTTGTCAAAACTGATGGAAATCCCTGACCCTCTTGGAGCTCAGAGCTGGGGACCTTAAACAACCAAATCATGGGCAGGGCAGGTGTGAACATTGGCTTTGGGGCCTTTCAGAACCACAGATGTGAATTCCAGCAAACTTTCTCACTTGGCTTCTCTTTGTGTCTTGAAGTCATTTCTCCCAAGTAGCTTCTTTCTGTCTCTACCTCCACTGGGACGGGGACAAAATAGTCCCCATCCAAGGGTCCCAGGCTGATGAAAAAGATGCTAAAATGGAAACTTCATTCGGTC
>VSMD01047453.1:0-34648 GCA_008750895.1 Mirza zaza | reverse complement strand
TCTGTATAGTAAAGAAATGCAGTGAAAAAATGTATTTTCCTAGTTAATCACCCCCAACTGTACAGCCCCATCATTTAACCTACGTTCACTTCTTTTGAGACTGCCACCTTCTATACCTCGTCCTAGAACTACATTGAGCTCTGCAGAATTTCTTTGATTATATGAGCTTTGGATACAATTTTCTCAGATAATGAATGTTTTTATTATTAAATAAATATTTTTAAAATATACTTTCTCTTAGTAACTCTCTTTTACCCACTACTATCACTATTATAGATACATTTAATTCAAATACGCACACCTCCACACAAACACAACTTTTAAGGATTTGAGGGAAAGATATATATATGGGCCTTATCTGTTATGTTAACTTGATGTTGGAGAAAGTATAAATACTCATTGCTTGTATTTATATATGTGTGTATTAGTAGCCACATATATTTGTACATGCCTAGGTGCAAATATATTTATATGAAGCAACATATAAACCATATGTATAATCATCTACAAAATGCATGGATAGACCCTCACTGTGGCATGCTGTTACACAGATAAATGTTAAACACAAGTACACATATTTGAAGAAAACAGTCCACTTAGGTCTTATTTACACTGTGGCCATATGATAATTAAAGGAGAAAAAGTTAGCAAATTAAATGTTTGCTTCTGAAATCAAATGACAAATCCAGTTATTTGCCTTCTGAATGTTATTTTGATTAAATTAACAGGCGTTTCCATACCATATAATACAATCAAGATGGGTTTTCTTTACTTAAACATAAAAATATAATTCCATTGGGAGTCTCTTTATCATTTCTCAATTGATTTTGCTTTATTTATTAATGTAAGTATTAATACATAGTATAAACATATTTTATAAAATGTTATAAAGAAATTACAGAAGTGAAATGACTCTGTGCTTTTGAATCCTTTTTTCTGCACATCCCCCTGTTTTTACCATGTGCCAACCTCTGAGATGAGCACCAGTTACTGCAGTGAGAGGAAAGATGTCATCGGCCCCTCGTGGAATTTACAGTTTATGGAGAGAGACAGATAACAGAGAAAATGCTAAGTTGTAAGTATTGAAGAACAAGTAGGTGCTAGTTAGGATAAGAGGAGAAGGAATGTGGAAAAGAAAAGAGAACAGCTAAAAAAAAGCAGCTATAAAGTCAGGAACTTGAGCCAAGACAGAGCTTCTGTGAACTGAAAATAGATACAGCGCAGCTATCACTGTGTGAGAGGCTGGGACAGAGAAAGCCAAGGACAGATGAACAGACAAGGTCAAAATCATCTTAAGGAAAGTTGAGATAATTTTTTGAGGATAAATTTTTCACAATTGTATTATTGCCAAAAATAATGAGTGTTCTTTTTTCTCTCCTAACCATATATATGAGAATTAAATGCACTCATATTAAAATGCAAATGTTATCTAAATATCAATTTATTTAATACCCATTTAATTCTCAATGAGAAGTGGTGCTCCTTGTGTTATACATAATAAAAAATAATGAATTTGTAATCCACTTACTCTGTTGCATTTTGTTTAATTTATGGCTGTGGCATACCATACTGATTCTCTTCATTTAACAAACTAATATTCATATGACAGACTGTAGTAGCATTTTCTCAGGCCAATTATGTTTTCATCACATAAATGCTAATTATTTAATCATTTTCCTTGGTAAATATATTTTTATTTTCCACAATATGGCAGGCATTGTGTTTGGTGTTCACAGTGAACCCTAGGTGCTCTGTTTTCTTCCCTTGCGGGGCCTGGAGTTGGTGGAAGAGACAGCAATGAAATTGTCACTCAGATAAAAGTGCAATTATAATCTCAAAGTGTATCCTACCAGCAAGGAGGAATGCAAAGAGGTATAATTTTATATTGCACTGGGAAATCCCCCACTTGGAACAAATAGGGCTTCCTCTACAAGGACATAATGATGAGTTCACATAGGAAGGATGAGTAAGGTCACCAAAACCAGGATGGGGGCAGAAAATTATGGCAAGTGAGAAAGAGCTGAGAAGGGATAGAAGATGGAAAATACATGTGGCTGATGTGAAAGGGAACATGGTGACAGGTGAGGCAAAACAGAGCAGCACCTACCTAGAACTTAACCTAAGAGTGGCACCCAGATGTCAAATATTTAAAGAGGGTGATGGTGGATAATGGTGTTATAATGGGGTAACATGAGCAGGGATACATTTTGAAAAAAAACAAAGGCTTTTTAGTTATAGTGAGTGGATGGAAGTGGCTGTAGGGAGGTCAGTTTGGAAGATGCTGCAGAAGTCCAAGGGAGAGACCAGGGCCCCCTAGGAGGGAGATGGTTGTGCAATGGAGAAGTCAGATCTGAGCAAGAAGAACTCAGGATGAAAGAGCAACCAGATTTGGTAAGTGAGGTAAAGTGTGAAATGTGTACATAGATGATGGAGATGATTGTGTGTGTGTGCGTGTCTGTGTGTGTATAGAGAGAGATGAAGAGATATCTTTTTCATATCAATATGATCACTTTTATGGTCTCCAATCATTTGATGATTTTTGTGATTTTGTTATGCCACTTTTTATTTTATAAGCATATTATACTTTAATGTGATAAATATGACATCTAAAGCACATAGGATCTAACTTCATTGGGATGATATTTATAATTTTTTGTTTCTCCTATCTCTAATCCATTGTGGCCTATTTTCTTGTGTGCTGGATCTTTGTTTATGTGTTTACATTTGTTTAGTGTTAGTCTGTGCATACCCTAAGCCTTAAATTGACCATGCTTTCTTCCAGAAAGAATTCATATTCCTTCTCAGGAGAAGCAGGAGTCATTACCAAAATTAGGTCAACTTAATACCCCTCAGAATTCCTAGACTTGATATTCACAGATTCATTTGTTCTTCTTATAATGTATCTTCAATCTGTATTAATAAAAGGGTGCGGTTTTTCACGTTGCTGGTATTGCGAGGCCTCGTAGGTTGATCAACGGTGCCCGGCCGGGCCTCACACACACAGCTTGGTCATCCTTTCGGGGGATATTAAGTAACAATGTTTAGAGGAGAAGATTATGAGAAGGGTCTACTTTTATTTACCTAATTCAAGATCTTCCATTTATTGCTGTATAAAAAGACCCTCAGAATAGCATCAGCATCCACTGGACAGACATTCAGTGTGTGAGTTGATTTTTTAAGCTGTTAAAAGTGTTTATAAGAATTGATATTTCATGGTTTTATTCTTAAAGATTATTCAAAATCTAAAAATAAAACTTACTAATTTTCAATAGAATACTATAATTCTATTTTGCAATTACTTTATGATATTATTGGACTCTTTCATAAACCTCAGATACATCATGAGATCTTAGTGATCTTATTTTTCTGTATCCTATGTTACTTTGTTACATTTGCTATTTTGCATTTTAATCATGTTAGGTTTTCATTACTTTATATAAATTATTCCCTACTAGGATAAATATACCGAAAAAGGAGATACACGAATTATAAAATATCTTAAGTAATGGTTGACAACCTGGTTGTGGACCAAACGCCACCTGGCTCCTGCTTTTACAAATGAAGATGTATGGGCTCACGTCCAAGCACACTAATAATGTACCATGTATAACAGCTTTCACACTGCATGGTACAGCTGAGTTGAGGTGAAAGAGACTATATAGCCAAAAAAGCTGAAGTATCTGCTACCTGGCTCTCTACAGTAAAATGTGACTATCCCTGGCTTAAAATGATGATGCTAAAGTGTGATACACAGTCACCATTACATTACCATTCATTTTTCTTATTATATGTCCCAGAATTTTGCATTTTCAAAAGTATATAAAAAATTAAAGATGCCATCTTTATAGACTGGTTTTAATTTATTTTATTTATTTTTAATTTCAGCATATTATGGGGGTACAAATGTTTAGGTTACGTGTGTTGCCTTCCCCCCTATTCTTCCCTGGAGTCCGAGATTCAAGCATGTCCATCCTCAAGATGGTGCACATCACACTCACTATGTATGCATATACCCATCCCTCCTCCCATCTGCCCAACACCCGGTTAATGTTATTAATAAATATTCACTTAGGTGTTGATCAGTGAAACAAATTTGCTGGTGAGTACATGTGGTGCTTATTTTTCCATTCTTGGGATACTTCACTTAGTAGAATGCATTCCAGCTCTGTCCAGGAAAATACAAGAGGTGCCATATCACCATTGTTTCTTAGAGCTGAATAGTACTCCATGGTATACATATACCACATTTTATTAATCTACTCATGTATTGATGGGCACTTAGGTTGTTTCCACATCTTTGCAATTGTGAATTGTGATGCTATAAATATTCGAGTGCAGGTGTCTTTTTTATAGAGTGTCTTTTGTTCTTTTGGGTAGATGCCCAGTAATGGGATTGCTGGATAATATGGTAGATCTACTTGTATCACTTTAAGGTATCTCTGTATTGCTTTCCACAGAGATTGCACTAGTTTGCAATCCCACCAGCACTGTAGGAGTGTTCCTGTCTCTCCACATCCACACCAACATTTATTGTTTGGGGACTTTTTCATAAAGGCTATTCTCACTAGAGATAAGTGATATATTATTGTGGTTTTGATTTGCATTTCCCTGATGATTAGAGATGTTGAGCATTTTTTATATGTTTATTGGCCATTATTCTGTCTTCTTTTGAAAAGTTTCTGTTCATGTCCTTTGCCCACTTTTTGATAGGGTTGTTTGATTTTTTCTTGCTGATTTTCCTGAATTTCTAAATAGATTCTAGTTATCAGCCCTTTATCGGATGTGTAGCTTGCAAAAATTTTCTCCCATTCTGTAGGTTGTCTGTTGCTCTCATAATAGTTTCTTTGGCTGGCTTTAATTTTGATTGAACATGGTTAAAAATGAATGTTTCATTCTCATTCAATAATGGCAAAGAGAAAAACATTGGCAGAGAAAGACATGACACAATTTAGAAAAAAACAGAAGATGCAAGCATCAGACAGCAACACTTGAGACTGTTATGGTGATAGTGGATGTGATCATTAAAATATTGGATAAATTGTCTATATCCTAAATGAATTTTCTCAGACTTAGAAATTTTTAAGTAGACAATGTGTTTCTAATTTTTAAAAAAAGGAAATAAGAATGTTCTTATGAATTTAGTCATTTAATAGGAAGGACTTCATCATTCAATATTTTGTAACAAGATCCTCTAGCCCATCACACACATTTTTGTTTAAAAAAATGACAGGAAAACATGTCTGAGTATTTTTTTCATCCTTTTTTAGGTTTATGTGCCAAAATTTGCTTGATGATGTTCAGAAGTAAAAATATGATAAAGGCAGAAGTACAAACAAAGGTATTTGGGAAAAAATAAATGATGTAGATATTTAAAAAATCATTGAGTATATCATCCTAAATGATGTTTATAAATAAAAAATGAGTTATACGATTATATAGCAAACAGAATCTTCCTCCTCTAAATAATTGTGAGCCATCAGAGGTTTCAAAACTTACTCGATCATTATATTTGGATGATGCCAGTGCAAGGGAAACTACGAGTAATGCTGAGCTAGAGCTCAGTAGAGGCATGTTTGGAATCTAGTTTTAGTATTTACGGGATGAACGCATTCATGGCCCAGGCATGACAACTGGTGAGCAGTCACTTGCATTCAGAAGACATTGTCTATTTTGAATACACATAAATTAAAAACCATGGGGAATAAGGAATACATTTTGAGTTTGTTATGGTTAATTTTTGTCAAAAAGGTGAATAAATCTGCATTTATTATTTCTTTACTCTTACTTGTATAAAATTAATGAAATGATTTAAAGTATTAAAAACTAAAATGGGCCCATTGGTCCCAGAGGGTGAAGAGTCATGCCTATTTTCCAAGTATACTAAGGGTTAACTTCTGGTTACTGGGTTTACTTAAATGAGAGGTTATGTGACATATTCATTACCCTACCTTCTTAACATGATTGCCGAAAGAAGAACATCCTTTTAATGTGCCTATTAGAAGACAAAGTTCTTAGAAAATACTGCTTGAAGTGATTTTCCCCTCTTGATCAGCGATTTCCACATGGCTGGGCGAGTGCAGCTAAAAGGGAGGAGCCACCTTCAGTGTGATGTTTCCTAATCATAGTCACTCTGTCTACCTCCATAGCAGCATGCTAAAATTCCATTTATCTTTCCCCTTTGTCCACTCATCCCATTTCTCTAAATCACAACCCAGGGCTATGGAGCCATTAATATAATAGCATGAGTGGGTGATATCACCCAGGTATGATAGATGAAAAATGGTTGTGAACCACTGTTTTCAGTTAACCACATTCTCATTAAACTCAGCCAGCCTAATACATAGCTTTGATAGGCATAAGATTTTAATTAAATATTCTTTGAGTTCACAAATTAAACTTATCCCCAACAGAACAACTTCCACTTTAATGGCCTTTACAAAAGGCTTGATGACATTTAAATGTCTTCAATAAAAATAAACCCTCTTATGTCTATTATGATGAGATCCATGCTATTTGAATCTAAGATGCAAAAAATTGAGACCCCCCGGTTTAGAAGCATATGAGACTGTAATGTCGGTTCTTTACTGAAAATTCAATCATAAAGGTGTAATTTCTCTGAGTTCCTGAGATTTCCAATTTGCTCATTTATCTTTCGTCTGTGACCTCTCTATAATTTTCCCTCAAAATTTAATTTTTAATTTCTATGACTATTTTTGGGTTCTAGCAAATAATATGTTAAATTAATTTATTAAAAACTAATTTATAATCTAATGTTTTTGTTACATGAGGAAATATATACACAATATCTCATAGAAATATTCCCTTCTTGGGATGGCATCAAATTACAGACCTATAATTCCTGGCCACCAATGGATGAGAAAATACACACATGAAAGTGGACACTGTTATCATAAACTTAATGAGGCCTAAATAGCAACATAAGTATAGTTTGACAAAGAAATAGTTGTGTGGAAATAAGCCATAATCCAACACAAAAATCTGGATAAAAGTTTAAGAAAACATAGATCAGAATAAGAAGGCATAACATATATCTTATTTGATTTATTAAGGATAGAATAGAGGCAACATATGAGATCATTAATATGATGGAAACTTAGAAATTTCCAGATTTAGTGGAGCATGCATTCTAATCCACACAAATAAAAAACAGACATTTTAGAACACCAAATACAAAGAGAATATTGATAACATCTAGGAAAAAAAGACAGATTGCCTTAAAAACATAAGAATTATCCATAGTGATAATAGAAGCTAAAAAATATTAGAGTGCTATCTTTAAAAATGCTCCTGGAAAAAAATAACTGTTTAGTAATCTATAACCGGTTTATTACTATTCAAGAATGAAGCAAATAGAACAGTGAAAGGTAAATATTTGTGACAAAGAATGACTTCACTTTTGATGTTTGCTGACTGCATTTGAAGCCTTAGCCTCTCATTCCTACTGGGCTCCACATCTGGACCTGGTAAGAAAACCCATGCCACTGTGGTCTGAGAAGACACTTGACATGATTTTAATTTTTAAAAATTTATTGAGACTTTGTGGCCTAACATATAGTCTAACTTGGAAAATGTTCCACATACTGATGAGAAGAATGTATATTCTGTAGTTTTGGGGTAAAAGGTTTTGCAATATCTGTTAGGTCCATTTGTTCTACAGTTCAGTTTAAGTCCAGGGTTTGTTGTTAATTTTTTTGCCTCAATGATCTCTCTAGTTCTGTTAGTAGAGTGTTGAAGTCCCCAATATTATTGTATTTTCATTCATTTCTCTTCCTAGATGTAGCAGTGTTTGTTTTATGAATCTTGGAGCTCCAGTGTTAAGTGCATTTATATTAAGTATTGTTATATCTTCTTGTTAAACTCTTCCCTTTATCAATACATAATGACTATATTTGTCTTTTTCATTTACTATTATTGATTTAATGTTCATTTTATCTGATATAGGAATAGCTACTCCTGTTCACTTTTGGTTTTCATTTGTGTGGAATATTTTTCCACCCCTCTTCTTTGAGTCTACGAGAATCTTTTTGCATTAAGTAGGTCTCCTGAAGGAAGCAGATGTTTGGGTTGTGTGTGTGTGTGTTTCTTAATGTATTGCTCCAATGTATGTCTTTTAAGTAGGGCATTTAGATAATTTACATTGAAAGTTGATATTCATATGTGAGATACTCTCCCAGTCATCATGTTGATTGTTCTGTAGTTGCTTTGTATTCTCCATTGAGTTACTGTATTATAAGACATATGAGTTTTTTTTTTTTACTTTTGAGTATATTTATGCTGATGTGTATTGGCCTTTTTTTGTTGTTGTTAAAACTCCTTTAAGCATTTCTTCTAGGGTCAATCTAATGGTGTGAAATCTCCTTAGCATTTTCTATGGGTGAATGTATAAAGAAAATATGAGATGTGCACACACACACACACACACGCACCAACATGGAACACTACTTCACCATAGAAAAGCACGAATGAATGTCTTTTGTAGCAACCTGGATAGAACTGGAGGCCATTATCTTAAGTGAAGTTATTCAGGAATGGAAAATTACATACTGTGTGTTCTCACCTCTAAGTGGGAGCTAAGCTATAGGTATGCAAGATCATACAGGGTGACATAATGCACATCAGAGACTCAGAATGGTGAGGGTAGAAGGAGGCTATGGAATGAAAAATTACTTATTCTGCACTATTCAAGTGACAGATTTTACCACTATATGCCCAAACTTTACCACTATATGATTCATCCATGCAACAAACAACTATTTATAGCTCCTAAATCTATTGAAATAATAAAGAAAGAAAAGCAATACAGATGCACTTCTTCCTTTGGTAGCAGCAGGAAAATTAATTCTCTTGGACAAGAACATTTCCCCAGTCTTACTTCAACCCACTACAGAGGCCCAATCTCCTCCTCCTACTTCACCAATGCTGCCCTGACCAGCTGGTGTCTGCCCAGCTCTCCCTGGAAGCCCCTTTGTGAATGACACCTACAAAACAAAATTTGAAAAATGTACTTCAAATTTCAGGTTACCAGAGTGAAAGTATCTACAGTATATTATGATTCTTAAGAAGGATAGAGATATTGATTAGTTTAAAATGTAAGTAAAGGACACATGTTAAGACACTTAGGTACTCATAAGAGGAACAGAAACAGAGCACTGAACTCCCACACTTGTGGGAAAAATGAGAATGAAGGAAAGTCAACCCATCTAACAGAAGTCAGAGAAAGAGAAAACAGCAACAACAATGGAGGAACATGGTATATAGAAAGCAAAAACATAAAGAGGGGAAATACCCAAGTATAACATAGCAGATGCTGCTATAGAGGAGATAATCAAGATGGCAGAAGAGAAACACTGCCTGACAGAGTGTCTCTGCAGAAAAGACAGATTCTAGCAGAAATTAGAAGAAAGAAGCAAAAAGACAAGCATACATCGGATGAGGGTTGGGAGGAGGGGTACCTGAGACCACAGGAGACTCCACGGGAGGAGGTTGTGGAGGAGAACTGGAAGCAGAGACCTCTGGAGCAGCCTGGAGACCAGCGGCAAGGGTAGGTAGAGCGATTAACTCTCCCCTCCCTTGCATCTCGGACTGCTGGTGGGCTCCCCAGTGGGTGGAGAGACCTGTGGACACCAGCCCAGAGACGGCCACCTCCAGTGAGTGGTAAGCCTGTAGTGGTTGTGGCACCAGGCTCCCAACTCCTGCAGGGCACTTCCCTGTGCACAGACCTGAGCTGTGCAGCAGGCACCATATTGCCTCATTCTCCCCTCCCCTGACCCTATCCTCGGCTGCCGAGAGACACAGTATACCCACCAGCTGGAGGCACCTCCAGGGAATGGGACCTTCCCTTTTGGGGCCCTACAGCTGACTGAGGGGAACTCAGACGGTGAGCTCCCTACCTGCCAGCCCTCCCAGGTGCTGCTGGCATAGTGATCCCAGGAGAACAGGACAGACCCTGAGGCTGAGAGACATAGACCCAGCTTGGGCTCCCCGTGGGTGAATCGGGACTGGCAGTCCTCTCCCTGGTGGGGATATAGTTTGAACTCTGGGGCCCAGAGGTCAGACCTGCAGATCAGATCCCATGCACCCAGGTCTCGCATTGCCCGGGACACAGAAGGCATACATGCCAACAGCATACTGAGGTGTGTGTGCCTTCAGGGGCAGATCAGCATCCTAGAGGGCAACCCTCCTCCCAAAGGGAGGCCGTGCGCCCAGCCCAGGTGGTGTTCCTGAGCAGGGAACCTCCCAGCCGACATCACAGCCGGGGAGGCCCAGTGGCATGAGGTCTGGCCTGCTGGCAGAGGCTCAGGAGTAGTCGCAGAGTTGGGGAGGGTGGAAAGAAGCAAGGCCTGCTCCAGACTGCGGGGCTCAGACAGATCCACCCCCACATGCAGACTCTCTGACTGAGCAGGCGAATTCCAGCCCCTCCCTGACAGCTTTTCCTGGAAGCAGAGAACAGAACTTTGACCCCTGCTAACGGCATTGGTGGTGCCTGAGGGCAGGATTACCCAACCCAGCTCCACCCAGACTCACTCCTAGACCAGCCCTCACTGAGAGGGAGAAAAGGACACACCTTGAAGTCCCAGGGCCCCACTGACCACCTGAGGTACTAGAGTGCCTGTTTACAGGAACAAGAGCTGGTCACAGGTCACAAAAACAACAGCATAGCCTGTTCCTCCAAGCAAGCGCCACCTACTGACAAGGAGAACGTCCTGCACACCCTCTTCATGGCACCTACTGACTCATAATACAGGGAGTGGTCGAATCTCACCCACAGACACCACCTACCAGATCAGAAACTAAACAAGGCATGAGAATACCCAAACGAAAACCTAAAGGAAAAGAGCAACAACTGGTGGACATGGAAAGAAATCAGCAAAGGAACTCCGGAAATATGAAGAACCAAACGGAAACCACACCCCCAAAGAAGAGCACCAGCCCCTTAGAAACGGACACCAACCAAAATCAGGCAACCAAAATGACAGATTAGGAATTCCGAATGTGGATCATAAGAAAATTCAACAACCTGCAAGAACAACTCAATAACCAACACAAAGAAACCACAAAAAGCCTCCAGGACCTGGAACAAAAGTTCACTAAAGAAATCGATACAATGAAGAAAAGTTTAACCAAACTCCTGGAAATGAAGAATCAAGTCAGGGAACTACAAAATTCAGTGGAAAGCCTCAAGAACAGGGTAGATCAAACAGAAGAAAGAATCTCAGAGATTGAATATAACACCTTCCAATTAAATAAATCAGTCACAGAGATAGAGCAGAGAAACAAGAGAAAAGAGCAAAGCCTACAACAGATGTGGGATTATGTGAAGAAACCTAATATGAGGGTCATAGAGTTACCAGAAGGGGAAGAAGACAACACTCAAGGGTTGTACAAGCTATTTGAAGATATAATAGAGGAAAATTTCCCAGGCCTTACTAAGAATCTCGATATACAAGTTCAAGAAACTCAGAGGACCCCTGGGAGATTCAATGCAAACAGTAAGACATCTCAACATGCAGTCATCAGACTGACCAAAATATCAACTAATGAGGCCCTTCTAAGAGCTGTAAGATGAAAGAAGCAAGTAACATACAAGGGAAAGCCAATTCGAATAACACCAGACTTCTCTACTGAGACTTTACAAGCAAGGAGAGACTGGGCCCCCATTCTCACTCTTCTGAAACAGAACAATGCCCAGCGTAGAATGTTATTCCCTGCAAAACTAAGTTTTGTATATGAAGGAGAAATCAAGACATTCTCACATAAACAAAGACTGAGGGAATTCACCAAGACAAGAACAGCCCTTCAAGAAGTACTCAAAACAGTGTTACCCACGGATCAGCACAATAAACACTCATGAATGTAAATGTACTCAAAGCTAAAGATCAAAGGCTAGACACTACAGTGGCTCAAGAGAGAAAACAAAGCAACAAAGTTCAACCCAACATAATGAACAGAAATCTGCCCCACCTATCAGTTATCTCAATAAATGTGAATGGCTGGAACTCCCCACTTGAGAGACATAGGCTGGCCGAATGGATAAAATAATACAAACCAAATATCTGCTGCCTTCAGGAAACACATCTAACCTGCAAGGATACGATTAGAGTAAAGGTAAAGGGGTGGAGAATGATATTTCAAGCAAATGGAAGCCAAAAGAAAGGTGGCGTGGCGGTGGTGATTACAGATAACTTAGTTTTTAAATCAACAAAAGTAATAAAAGACAAAGAAGGTCACTATATAATGGTGAAGGGTACAGTTTAACAAGAAGACATAACAATTCCAAATATATATGCACCCAACCTTGGTGCACCCACATTCATAAATCAAACTCTACTTGATCTAAACAAATGGATAAACTACACCACCATAATAGTTGGAGACTTTAACACCCCACTGACAGCACAGGACAGATCCTCCAAACAGAAAATCAACAAAGAAATAATAGATTTAAACAGAACCCTAGAACAAATGGGCCTGACTGACATTTACAGGACATTCTACCCCAAAACCACTGAATATACGTTCTTCTCATCAGCTCATGGGTCATTCTCTAAGATTGAACATATCCTAGGACACAAAGCACGTCTCAACAATTAAAAAATAGAAATTATACCATGTATCTTTTCAGACCACAATGGAATAAATGTAGAAATGGATCCTAACAGGAGTCCTCATTTCTACACAAAGTCATGGAAACTAAACAAACTTCTGCTGAATGATCACTTCATAAACGAGGAAATCAAGATGGAAATCAAGAGATTCTTTGATCTAAACGACAAAGGTGACACAAGTTACCAAAACCTGTGGGACACAGCTAAAGCAGTCCTGAGAGGAAAGTTTATTTCCATAAATGCCTATATCCAAAAGTTGAAAAGATCACAAATAGACAACCTAACGAATCCCCTCAAAGAGCTGGAAAAAGAAGAACAGACCAACCCCAAACCCAGCAGAAGAAGTGAAATCATTAAGATCAAATCAGAACTAAACGAAATTGACAACAAGGAAACTATACGGAAGATTAATAAAACAAAAAGTTGGTTCTTTGAAATATGTTTACTCAATATTCTTAATTAAAGAATCTATAATTTTTCCAAAGGGGTGAGAATCTGTTGTCTAGTGGTGGTGACAGGTCTTGTGCTGAAAAATTTAAGTGAGAAATAGACCTTTGTATAAGTTCACGTTTTATACAAAAGGGTACAGCCTCCACTGGCGTGTGATTTTTCTCCCCCCCCCACCACAACTTTTGGGTTGCCTAATGCAGAAGTGATACCTGCAGATAAAGCAGGTGTTTTGCAATTGTGAGGTTGAGAGCCACAGATTGAGAAGGGAGAAGAGGGAACTCCAAGTGTCTTTCCTTCACGGCTTGCTCAGGCAGCCACGCCAGCCCAGAATGGTGATCTCTGATGTTCCTATACAAAGGGAAAAATAACTGCCCCATTTAGTAAAGTCACTCTAAACTGTTCTCCACTGTATGCAGTCAAATACAACCTAAACTGATAAATCTGTCATCTATATTGATGAAAACATACTACATACTTTTTAAAAATCAGAGGTAATGGAATTAGATTAAAACCAAGGCAATCAACCAACGCAGCAACAATAATAACAAAAATTCATCTTAATGTTGATTAAAGGAAGTACAGTTAAAATTTAAGGACAAAACTGTGCTAGAAATCGATGTGCACGAAAGTATGCACACTAAGTCTTCTGGATCCTTTCTGCTTACTCTTTTAGATCCACTCTATCATTTCCATTCTGTTCTGCGTCCTGGGAGGCTGACCTCTGACCTTTGTGGACTTCGTCACCAGCTTCTTCTGCTCTTGGGCCCTCTGTTGGGCTTGTCCAGCGGGGTACAGCAGGGGACAGGGGGTGCAGGGTAGACAGAGGGCGAGGCTGAGCATCTGTTACCCAAGGCCCTCGCTGCCGGGTGGTGCGTGCTGGCCACGTCCTTCCGTGGAGGCAGCGACTCCTGCCAGGCGCTCCCTCATAAAGGTCTCAGTTTCTCTCAGCTCCAGTACCGAACACTGGTCCCTTCAGATTCGGAGTGCGAGACTGGTCCTAGACAGATAAAAAAAAGTATGTAAACCACAGGCACAGGGGACTCAGACGCCTCACGGCAGCTCCTTCTAATTCTTTACCTTCCCTTCGTTACCCAGCGAGAGATAACGTTCTGCTTAACAGAGGAGGCTGACGCCAGGCCTGGCTGAGGCTGGGCTCACAGCGTGGGCTGGCACTGGCCGTAAGTGCATGGACACGCTCAGTGGTGTCCCCAAAATACATGGGGGGAGGAAATCACACCAGTGGGCTGGACTCGCCTACTTTGACAGGAAGAAGACTGGCTCTCGGTTTGTGTACATATTGATTCTTGGGTAGTGATTCGCAGATTGCCCTGATAGTTAAAGACTTGAAAAGCACAGTTGGAAAACTGGTGACAAGAAGAACTAAGGGAGAGATATCTGGATGGGCTTTTGGGGATCAGCACAGAACATGAACATATACCCATTTCAAGTAATTGCCTAGCAGAAGCATCTACACTAGAGCAGGCTCTCCAGGATCAGATGGGCATGGGCATGGGCATCAGTATTTGCTCAAAAGGCCCAAGTACAGAATGACCCTTGGCACTACTTCTGTCCAGTAGGCATATCTTGTGCACCCCCTGCAAGAGCCGCTAGCTGCTTTGGCTTCACTGAGGGAGATTCAGGTCTAAGCTCACTGAAGTGGCTGGTCTTGGGGTGCTCTTCCACATGGCCAGTTGGCCAGGGCCCCCTCACTTTCTTGACTTGTTGGGGTCTGTACAGCACAGCTCACAGCATAAAAGCTCATTTCTATCAGGGCAAACAAGCAAGACCACAAAATGGAGTGAGAAATAGTGAAGCTGTGGTCGTTTTGCAAATCTGGTCTTGAAAGTGGCATCTTATCATTTTGCCAGATTCCAATTGCTAAAAGTGAGTCACGAGGCAACAGTCGCACTGCCAGAAAGTGGAACACAGGGTGTGAATACCAGTAGGTGGGGGTCTGGGATTTATCTCAGAGAGTGCCTACATGAGGAATATATCATCACAACTTTCTTTTGCATAATTTTGGGAAAAGAGAAATAATGCCAATTTTATTTTTCAGATCTGTGGCCACAAATTCTGGAAACTCAGTTTATTTAGACCACATAGCTCCACCAATAACCCTTTCCACATTCAGCTTTGGCTGGAACACAAGTTTTATCAAGGGTGATCGGCCAACTGTCAAAGATATACTCATTTATAAAATAGCTACCTATTGGCCGGGCGTGGTGGCTCACGCCTGTAATCCTAGCACTCTGGGAGGCCGAAGCGGTCAGATTGCTCAAAGTCAGGAGTTCAAAACCAGCCTGACCAAGAGCAAGACCTGTCTCTACTATAAATAGAAAGAAATTAATTGGCCAACTAAAATAGTTAGAAAAAATTAACGGGGCATGGTGGCGCATACCTGTAGTTGAGAGCTAGGCTGACGCCATGGCACTCACTGTAGCCTGGGCAACAAAGCGAGACTCTGTCTCAAAAAATAAAACAAATTTAAAAAAATAGCTACCTATTACATTTAACATATTAATCTAAGAGGAAAAACATTATAGAACACAATTCATAAATGATAAAGTGGTATTTCAAAATTTGACAGTGTAAACCACAAATTTTATCTGGATATTTTCCCTACAGAATATAGAATGTAGTAATACAGTGAAATACTTAGAAGTTTCTGAAACAATTAGTAGTAAGTGGATTAAGAAAAGATAATAGTCAGTGTTGACCAAGTGTGAACAATTTACAAGCCAATGCTTCCAATATCTACTTGTATTAACTCTCTTAATCCTTACAACCATCTCAGAGTAGAAACTATTAGCATTCAGAATTCAGAGTAAGGAAATTAAAGCTAAGAAAGATTAAGTAGGGTTCCATGACTTAGGAAAAGAGGAAAGCTGAGATTTAAATACAGATATTGGAGAATGAGAGATTGGCACTGAACTTGGCTGCCAGTTAACTGCACGTAGCAGGCTACCTTCTCTCTCCCACACTCATTCAATAAAAAGTTTCCTTGTGCTTCACTGTTTTGTTATGCTCCAATTACAGACCTTAGTTTTATGTCTGTCAAACTCTCCAGTCTGCTAGATTAATCCAAGTGGCCCATCTTCTCAGGTGCCAATGAACTAGGAGTCATGCATTCAAGGTACTCACAGCTGTGGCCCCTTCCCCCACAAGGAGAAATTGAGAGCACGCCTAGACAGTCCGTGAGCTTCTCTAGTCCGTGTTTTCTATGCTGTCACAAACGACCACGACCAGGAGGCTCAAACCACAAGAGTGTCTCTCTCACACTTCTGGAGGCTAGAAGTCCAAGACCAGTGTCAGCGGGGCAGTTTCTTCTGAGGCCTCTCTCCTTACAAATGGCCATTTTCTCCCTGTGTCTTCACAGGGTCTTCTCTCTATGCATGTCTGTGCCTTAATACATTTTATAAGGACATCAGTCATAACCGGTCATAATCCCTCTTTAAAGGGACTTCAACACATGAATTTGATGGCAGGGGCAGTTAATCCCATTACACTCATTAACAGGAGGAAAGGTTAGCATAAAATGTAAACAGGAAGGAAGTATGATTTAAAACTTTTCTTTGGGGGATTTTTAAAAATGTATGTGATTGTACATTGGTAAGCTTCACATGATCCTAACCGAGAGTTTCTCAGATAGTTCTGCACAATAATGGCACAATATGGCTTTAATTAGGTGCCATAATATTCTAAATTCCAAGTCATTATACAATTTATTATGAGAAACAAAAAGATATGTTAGGGATTGCCAGTCTTCAGGCCCCAGTAGAGGCAGAATAGGCTGAGCACATGCTGGCACAGGGTTCAGTGGGTCCAGACAGGCCGATTCTTGAGCCTCCAGGAGACTGGCTCGAATACCAGTAGTGGCCACAGTGGGCCAGGTAGGGTGCAGGTTCTCAGGCTACAGGAAGCTGGTGTGCCGTGGACCACGGCAGCGGCAGTGGTGCAGCAACCCACGGGGTCTCCAGTGGTCCGTGCGTGTGTCGGCAGTGGCTGGGCAGCCCCCTGGCTCGCTGGTAGCACGTGTGGGTGGGTGCCCACCGTGGGGTATCAGCAGGTGGGACCAGCCTGACCTGCTAGGAGCATTCAGGAGCCAGTGGCAGTATACTGGGCCGGGTGCTGCCCAGGCCCCTGGATGGCGTGCTTAAGTGCCAGGGGACGGGACCAGGGCAGCAGACTTGTCCTCAGGCCCTGGTGGTACTTTCGGGCTCTGGCTGTAATAAGCGGGGGTGGTATTGCCCTCTGCTGCGGCACGACGTTCAGGTGGGGGCGGCGGCAGCGGCACGACGGGCCCGGCCACCAGGAAGGGCGGGCCACTGGGGAGCAGCGCAGCAGGCCGCTGGGGTGCCGTGTCCTCGCGCCTCAAGCCCGCAGGCGCTCGCAGCAGCAGAGCGCGGTTTTCCGGAAGGCCGTGAAAGTGCCTGGCCTCCCCTCCCTGTCCGGCCCCGCGGCGGCGGCGGCGATGGCGATGTGAGCAGGACCGCGCGGCCCTTTGCGGCGCTCTCGCGGCGACAGCGAGCTGGAGCTGCGGCGGGTGCCCTCGAGACTCTGCGAGCTCCCGTCCTGAGCGAGGTCTCCGTCAGTCCCCTCCAGGCCTTTGTTAGTCTCAAGGCCCGCGTGGGTCGGGGTGCCCCTGGGGCCAGGCCTGTGAGGCCGCCGCGGGAGCGCGGAGCCCCGGGGACCCCGGCCCGTCTGCGCCGCGCCCTCCGCCCGGCAGCCGCCTTCCTTCCTCGCCTTCGGGAGCCCCGACCGTCCTCTGCCGTCCGGCTTCTCTCCGAGACGCCCTGCTGCTCGGCTGCGTGTCCTGTCGACTTGCCGTTTTGGCTCCTCTCTGCGGAAAGGACCACATCGCCGCGACTCGGCAGCCACCTCGGGCGCTTCGCCCTGGCTCCATCTGAAAACTGGAAACCCGGGCGTAGGGCGTCTTCGGGGATCCAGATGTGGGGGGTGCCGGCACATTCTCTTACCCTCTCTCCCACATTACCCAGCATCGAGGTTCAGACTTTTCCCTCTTTTTCTTGTGACAGTCCCATTTTTCCCGGACTGCATCCACACGGGGTCAGTGGGGCGCAGGCGCGTAGGAGAAAGGAAATGGCCAGGGACACCTGCAGGATTGCGTCGGCAGGGCTTGGCCACTCCTGAACAAAATGGTTGTGTCCTCCGCGTTACCCTCTCTGAGTGAGTCACAAGGACACCTGCGGATAAATAATTACTACAAGCTAATGAAGTGTGATTATTGGAAGCCCTATCAGAACCAGGCAAGGTGAGAAAGGAGAATTCTCCCACAGGAAATGTGGAAAGCACTGCATATGGTTGTGCAGTGTCCACATGATGCAACCGCCCTGTGGGGAGTGCAGCCTTAAAAGGTCTGTGAAGATAAGAGAGTAAAAAAAAATCCCCCAAATCTCAGAAACTATGTCCCAAGAAAATGTGGACTCTTCCTACAGTAAAAATACAAAATAGTTTTGTTTTAAACAGTTAATGTGTTTTTCCTTTCTTTAATATTATAAGAGCTACAGTGAATCACGTAGGATACTCCATAGCCTCACAAATATAACAATTGCCGTTTTCAAATAGAGAAAAGCTAGAGTAGAACCTTGTTGTCCAATGTGTGGTCCTTGGACTAGCAGCGTCGTCAGCCTCACTTGGGAGCGTGTGAGGAATGGAGAATGGAAGACCTGCTGAATCAGGAATTCATGTGGTATGGACTGGGAGCTGAGGCTGCTTGGAGACACAGCCCTGCTGGAGACCGAGGGACTCTCATCCAGACTCAAACACTTGAAAGCTGGGTGAAGTCAGGCAATTTTCTTAAACTCTCTTTCTTCAAGTTATCTCTTAAAGAGGGCGGAGCTGGTATAGGAAATGTTTCAGTATTAAAACATAAACTATGTTAAATAAAATTATCACAGTGCATGGCATATCTACGTGTTCAATAAAAGATACGATTTTATTTGTATTTAATCTTCAAATTTAAGCTGGTTTATTCATAACCTCTCCTAGTGGAACATTTGCCAGGTGAATAACCATGGCAGAGAAAACATGTGAGTGAGCAGCTCTTTGGTTTTCCAGGTGTAGTGAAAATTATTGTTCTCTTTGGTTATTTTAGTTTTTTGATTTTGAATGTTGACTAGCTCACGTGCTAATTATCACCATTTACTTTGTGTAAAAACCCAACAGATGTAGAAAATTGCATAACTTAATGTTTGTGAAATGCTTTTTCTATAAATATTTAAAACTCATAATTATAAGGCCATTTATGCATTAAAATATAAATATACATCCTTTATTATTATAAATCCTATGAATAACTATGAAACATAAAATTCATTTTTATATTTAATACATTCTTAAAAATAACAGACATATGACATAGTAATATTGTTTTAATTAAATATATTCTAGCTTAATATTTCTTCAACTATGTTCCAGAAAACACTATGGTTGAAATATCGAGAAGATACATTATAAAGGGGTGCAGGTAGTTATGAGGAGGGGGATTTCTTTGGTCTACTATGTTTTATTAATGCTACACTTACAGTTTCCTTATGAACATTATTGTATTAAAAGTTTCAAGCAGGTACATGGTAAAGAAGCCCCACGTAAGTGTTTATTTAACTACAGCTTCTCCGAATTGCACCCTGCTCTCTAGCAGCGATAGAAGCTCTGATGAACGCAAACACATTTCTAGCTCTCACAGAGTCCAAACTCTAGTTTAGGAGTGGGGAGATGTGATGGACAAGAAGACGAATAAGTTATGAAGGTAACGCCAGCTACAGATAAAAAATAAGCTGTGGTAGTAGGAGAGCAAGAGCTTGGGAGGGAGACGGAGGGACTTTGTGTGAATGGTTTGGTTGTCTGACTTTTTGCAGCTGGGAAGATGAGGAAGCTTCAGGCAAGTGAAAAGATGGGTGTGGGGGATGTGCTCAGATTAAGGGAAGAGCATGTGCAAATACTCTGAACTAGGAGCAAGCATAGTGTGTTTGGGAAACCACACACACACACACACACACACACACACACACACACACGCACGCAAACACACAAAATGTGTTATAGCTGCAGCTTAGTGAGAAAGGTAGAAAAAACCAGAAGAGCAACATAGGCAGATCATAGAAGGCTTACGTGCCAAGGTAAAGGGATACTTGGATACATAGTCACTAGAACAGCAATAGTGAAATGTTTAAATTACTTTCTTGTAAAACCTCTGTTACAAAGAAATATAATTTTTATGTGGACTAGAGATCTAGCTCTAGATAAACCTCAAAACTTTAAACCCAAACAACCTCATTTCCCTTCATAGATACAAAATCTATAAATGTATAGAATAGACATATTAATAAACACCAATACATATATACACCAATAGATGTGCACACCAATAGAAAGGAATGTGTAAGTTCATAGAAATAAATGTGTAACAATACTCTAAACAGTAATCTTCATAGTAACTAAAAACTGGATCAATAGCAGATAGTAGATCAAAAGTAGAATAAATAAATTAGTTCAAAAATGAATTCTTATATATTTAGAAAATGGAATATGATAAAGCTAGTAAACTGCACAAACTATTACTGAATAGAATAACAGGATAGGTACCATAAATGTAATGTTGACAAAATAAGTCAAGAAATGAAGAGAACACGAGTGCTATGTGCACCACCTGGAGGATGGACGTGCTAGAAGCTCTGACTTGGCAGGGGGGAGGGGTGGCAAGGGCAATATTTGTAACCTTAACTATATTTGTACCCCCATAATATGATGAAATAAAAAAAATATGAAATTATAAAGAAAGAAATGAAGACAACACAATGTATGACTCCATTTACATACAGTACAAAAGCAGGTAAAATCATATATGGTGTTAACAGTGACGATACTGGCAATTTTTGAGTGGAGATACTAGAAGATCTGAGAGAATAATTATGTTCTGTTTCTTCAGAAAAATGTGGTTTCATTGGTGTATTTACTTTATTATAGTTCATCAAGCCATCTAGTTATGATGTACATTTGTTTCTGTCTATATGTTAAGCTTTGTTTAAGAGTTAATGTAAAAGAAAGAATAAAACAAGCTATTTCTTTACTGTAAAAATATTGTCAAAATTAATGTTATCCCCTTTGGTTATACAAAATAAGTACGAATGGCTTAGTAAACGCATTTCTATCTAGATTTCAATTATAATTTCAAGACAGGAAAGATTTTAACACGTCCAACAGCTTCATAATTCTGCTGGAGAATTGTTGATAAAATATTTTTCATCTCCCAAAATAAATATATCCTTTCCCTGTCAAACACCTGTGTAGGAAATAGTGAAGTCAACAGTGAGTCATGAGCAAGATTCTTGGATTATTTTGCGAGAGCCCAGAGAACCACACTTCCTGGGACCCTTCCTAATGCCCGGCCACACGAGCGGGAGCTGCCTCCTGCGTAGGCGGCACCTGCGCTTGCCAGGTCCTTGCTAAGGTTGAGGAATCCAGTGGTGACCAAGACAAACGGGCTATGGATGATAGTTCACGGACAAGCGAGTGATAAAGATAAACTGCTGCAAAAGAAAACAAAAACAAAAGTATAGAGTTGTAAAATTTATTCTGCAAACATATTATGGTAGAGAGGAACAAGAATTAAGCTGAGCCCTGAGCGTGAATACAAGTCTGAGGCAGGTAAGTGAGCGACAGTAGCTTTGTGACGGGTCCTCAGGACGAGAGTGTTTCCTGCTGATCCGCTTCCGCACCTCGCTGAGCGGCCGCACCTGCTGTCCTCTGCTACCTGGCGTGTGGAGTTTGCTTTCCCCACTCACCAACTTCGCCCTCCCCACACAGATCACAACGAAGAGAATAGTCACTATATATTTATGCCTCTTAGACATAGAAATCACCTTGCTTATAAGTACAGAATTCTAGCACAAAACAAACAGCAAAACGAAGACACACCTTGCCAATAGTTTTCCTTCCAGGTACAGCCTCTGTTCGGGTTGTACCTATTGCCCTAGTGCAAGGCATAGGTCACTAACCTCTCCAACTCAGCTGCACTCGAAATTCTAATGTACATTTTAGCCAGAAAACACACCTACTAAAGGTCACTAAATCTAGGGAGCCCTTTTGGGCACTAAATATCTTAGCCATTGAAACATACCCGTTGGAGGGGGGATACTTTCTTGTGTGGTGAGGGCTGGATGACAGGGCCACAGAAATGATAAAACCCTGTGGCTTTCTGTGGCCAACTTCTGCCATCACAATTATTACCAGGTTTCACTGCATCCTTTGTCATTGGCCCTTTGCACTATTGAGGTATCTATCATCTGTAGTGAGGCAGAAGATAATGGTCAGTGCTGTAATAAACTCCAGCTGCCACCTGGCCAGGTAGACTTTGCAGACTTGAGAGGACCATGGCCCAAAGAGCAGGCTGCATACCTTGGAACAATACTTTGGTGGACATATTGGACGTATCCTCTTGCAACCCCTCTATAAATCTGATCTAGGTTTATCTCCTCTGCTATTAATGACACACCTTTACAACCCCCACCCCCCCAGTGGAAGCATTGATAATTCCACCTGATTCTTTATGTGATTTTTACAATCCACCCTGGCACTGATAGAGTGCCCCATCTGGGGACTTATCACTCATATTAATCACATATTCCCTTCCCTGGATTTCTGGTTATATTTTTAAATTCATAATACTCAGCTCCAGAACATTAAGTCTTCATCTTTGCCCCAGTTGACACCTCGAGCCTGCCAGGTTTTGAATCTGAATTCCCTCTGCATCACTCCTTCTTGGAGTCAGATATGACTCAATGTCTGACACTTGGTAGGAGCCATGAACACACAGCCTTGGGCTTCATCTTTGCCTGACTTTTTGTTTCAAGGATAATAATGAGGTTACTCAAAACAAATAACTTTCAAAAAGAAAATTTTTTAAAAAGTAGAAATTAAGAAAAGATTAATTAAATTTACTTATTCAATAATAGCTTAAAATATTAGTCAGTCAAAAAGAAAAGACAGTGGTAGAACTTTATGAGTGGTGAAGGAATTGCAGCAATAAAGGAGAATAGAGATGAGAAAACACTTTGCTCATCCATGCAGAAAGATGGATACCTTAGCTATCATATCATTTCAGTGTCATGAATTTTTTTCTAACTATATAAATTTCTAATTATAAATTGTCCATTTTTCTTCTTCCTCATTACTTGTAGGTGTGGTGTGTTCATTTGTCTTTGAATTACTACTTTTGTATATTCTTTCAGACTCTGTATCATACCTGGGAACATAATCCCCAAATAGCTATGTTCAGATGTAGCTCTCTCCTATTTGTATGCTAATAATGCTAGAATAGCTACTAACACTTCAATTTCAAAATGTAAAACGGGAATAATTTTATGTCCTGAAACAATAGTCTCTCTCTTTTATTTTTTAAAATAGTAGGATAATAGTGGGGAAAAAAGGTGATAAAAGATTAAGAACATACCACCTGGACTAGTGAAATAGTATGTGTAATATCTTTTGTGTTAGCAAAAATCTACTTTTGTGGAAAAAATTCCAATTATAGACTTAATTTAAGGTATTGTTTGAGCATCTGATTTTAAGTGCCTTAAAGTTTTGTACCTCCTTAGATGATTTTCATTGTAGTTTTTAAAAACTCGATGGGGGAAGGGGGCATGGGCACTATATGTAACCCTAACACTTGTACTCCCATAATATGCTAAAATAAAATAAATAAAATAAAATATCTAAATTATAAATTCATTCTGTCTAGCAGAGATATAATTTAAAATAATATTATTTTCATTAAATGAAGTAGACATAATATTTTGGTGCTATTCATTTCTTCTATAAAGTTTAAATTCTTTTTTCCCTTTGATTTTCTCTGGTTTCATATTTTTATAAGTCTAAAATACATAAAAAATATTACTTTTACAAAAATGAAATTAAACAAGAAGCACCAACATTGACATACTGAAATTGATTCAACCTTTTGTTCAAGTCATGTTGTCACTCCAGAGTGTCAGGAATTGCCAGTATCTCGGTAACATCCATCAACTAAACATGCTTTAAGCACCAAAGAACTGGTTATGCATTAAAAAATTTTCCAGTTTAAGAGTCTGTTTAATTTAATACTGTCTTCCTAAAATCCCTAAGACAGTAATAACAAAAAAACCTTGTTTATAATTTTCTACATTCGTTTTTGTACTTATTTTTAAATATTTTCAAATTTTAATTTTAGAAAACTTGTTTTAATGTGAACAATTCAGTGACATTCGGTACATGTACCAACCTATCTAGTTCTGAAATATTTCTATCAGTCCAAAGTCAAGTCTCTTTGCTTAAACAGTTTGTCCCCATTTTCCACTCTCTTCCTACCCTTGAGAACCAACCATTAGTATGCTCTTTCTACAGATTTACATATTCTGTTTATATCTCATAAATGGAATCATATAATATGTAGATTTTTTGTGTCAGGCTTCTTAATGATGTAAATTCATACCTATGTGGTAGCATGCTTCAGTACTTTCTTTCTTTGGTTACATGGTACTTTGTTGTATGACTATGCCATATTCTGTTTATCCATCTGTCAACTGACTAACATGAGTTGTTTCCACCTTTAGTTGTTGAGAATAGTTCTGCTGTTAACACGCGTGTATATGCACTGGTTTGATTATCTGTTTTCAATTCTTTTTGTTATACAGTTGACCCTTGAACAACATTGGTTTGAGCTTCACAGGTCCACTTTTATGTGATTTTTTTGCAATAAAAGTTACACCAGACATGCCTGCCTTTCATGTCTTCCCTTCCACCTCCTTCACCTCTTCTACCTCTGCCACTCCCGAGACAGCAAGCCCGACCCCTCTTCCTCTTCTTCCTCCTTAGCCTATTCAAAATGAAGATGATGAAGATAAAGACCTTTATGGTTAGATCCACTTCAACGTAATAAATAATAAATATATTTTCTCTTCCTTATGATTTTCTTAATAACATTTTCTTTTCTCTAGCTTACTTTATTGTAAGAATACAGTGGGTAATACATACAACATAAAAATACGTGTTAATCTGTTGTTTATGTTATTATTGCAAAGGCTAAGGAGTCAACAGTAGGCTATTAGTGGTTAAGTTTGGGGAAGTCAAAGTTATATATGGATTTGTGACTGTGTGGGTGGGTGGTGCCCTGAACCCCAGTATTGTTCAAGGAACTACTTTACACTTAAGAGTAAAATACAATAATTATATGTTTAAAATTGTGAAGAGTAACCAAACTGTTTTCCATGTAGGCTGAAACATTTTATATCCTCATCAACAATTTGTGAGTATTCTAATTTCACCTTAACTTCTTGTTGATAGGTAGATAGATAGATAGAGCCAACATAATGGATGTGAAGTGTTATCTCTTGTAGTGCTCATTTCTCTAAGGCATAATGATTTTGAGTATATTTTTGTGTGCATGTTCACCATTTGTATGCCTTCTAGAAATGTCTTTTATTTTAATTTAGAGTTTTGTCTTTTTTCTCATTGTTGTAATGAGAACTAGTATTCTTGATACTAGTCTTTTCAAGTATATGAATTACAAATATTTTCTCACATTCCGTAGGTTTTCTTTCTCTTTCTTGGTAATGTCCTCTGATTCACAAAATTTTTCAACTTTGATAAATATCAATTTTTCTATTTTTTATTTTGTTATAGATGTTTTTGGAGTCCTTTCTAAGAAGTCATCAATGCATCCAAGGTCATAAAAATTTACCCATTTCCTGCTAAACATATTGTGATTCACTCTTGCACTTACATTTTTTGATCCATTGTAAGTAAACTGTGAAGTAAGAGCAATTTAAGTAAGCTTGATTTTAGCTCTTGTATTTAAGTTTTTGATCAATTTAAGTGCTGTAAAACTGAATTAGGGGCCTGATGTCATTCTTTCGCATGTAGATATTCAGTTGTTACTGCACCATTCTATGACAAGACTTTTCTTTCCCCAATGAATGGTCACTTTTGTCAAAAACTAATTGGTCATAGATGGCTTTATTTGTAGTATACTCAACGTTTGGGCTTCTTCAGGAATGGTTTTTGTTAGTCTTTTTGTTCTTTGAGTGAGCAATACTTTCCTTTTATTTTGTGTGCCTTTTTTTTTGTGGCAAATTAGACATTTGAATATTATATTGTGTTAACTTTGGAAATTAGTCTCTCCTGCTGCCCGGGTTTGCTGTTTTTAAATATTGAAGGCTATAATTTCCCATTTTTTTTCTGAGGTTTCCAAATTGTCTTTGCAAAGATTGCATTCCTCATTATGTGTGTTCACTTAAGTCTATCTTATTTTATTTCACTTTCAGCTATTGTTCTTTACTTTTTAAATTTACTTACTCTTTTTTTTAGGCAAGTTTAACAGACTTGAGCCAGCTACAGAACAGGGTAAGGCCATGCACAATTTCTTTTTTAACATGATCCTTTTTTAAATCTTAAAATATTAAGGGTATAAAATGGTTTTGATTAACACAAAACACTTCTGTAATGCTTGAGTCACAGCTATAAGTGTGTCTGTCCATCACCCAAATGGAGTTCTTGATACCCAGTAGGTGGGTTTTCACCAATCCCCTTTTCCCCACTACCCCCTGCATAATTTCCACTGTGGTTCACTTACTTCTGTGCACATGCAAGCTCAAGGATTAGTTCCAATTTAATAGCAAGTGCATCTGGTATTGGGTTATCCATTATATGGATACTTCACACAGGATAATGGTCTCCAGTTCCATCCAAATTGTTGCAAAAGGCATTAATTCATCCTTTTTTATGGCTAAATAGTACCCCATGGTATACACTGGTACATATACACCACATTTTCTTTTTTTTTATCCAAGATTTTTATTCTGAATATAAATGCAATGCATAGTCAGATTAAAAAGTATAGATCATGCACGAAGTAAAAAGAAAAGAATAAAACCTTTTTCTAAATAATGTGATAAACACTATTAATATTTTAATGTAATTCAAGGATTTTTCTAAATATAATATAAAACAGAAATTTGTATAATATAAGATATGGTGAAAATTGTATTACATATAGGGGTTTTTTTTGTTATTTCAGGACATTATGGGGTTACAAATATTTTGGTTACATATTATGACTTTGCCACACCCAAGCCATGATTTGAGGCATGCCCTTCCCCAATAAAATGCTCACTGTGTGGATTAGTTGTGAGTTTACCCACCCCAACCTGCTAACCCTCCAACCCCCAAAGTATGTTACTATCATGTGAGCACCTTAGTGTCGATCAGTTAGTGCAAATTTGATGGCGAGTACCTGTGGTGCTTATTCTTCCATTCTTGTGAGGATGGACAAGACAGGATGGACATCCTTCTCTTCAGAGGATGGACTAGAGCTCTATGCAGGAAAATATAAGAGGTGCTATATCACCATTGTCTTTTGTAATCGAGTAGTATTCCATTGTATACATATACCATATTTTATTAATCCACTCATGAATTGACAAGCACTTGGGTTGTTTCCACATCCTTGCTGTAGTGCATTTTGCTGTCATAAACATTCTAGTGCAAATGTCTTTATTATAGAATGTCTTTTGTTCTTTTGGGTAGATAGCTAACAGTGTGATTGCTGGATCAAATGGTATTTCTATTTTTAGCTCTTTGAGGTGTCTCCAAATTCTTTTCCACAGAGGTTGTACTAATTTGCAGTCCCACCATCAGTGTAAGAGTGTTCCTATCTCTCCACATCCTCACCAGCATTTGTTGTCTTGGGATTTTTTTGATAAAGGCCAATCTCACTGGGGTTAGATGATATCTCATTGTGGTTTTGATTTGCATTTCCCTAATGATTAGAGATGTTGAGCATTTTTTATATGTTTGCTGGCCATTATTCTGTCTTCTTTTGAAAAGTTTCTGTTCATATTCTTTGCCCATTTATTAATGGGGTGGTTTGATTTTTTCTTGTTGATTTTTTTGAGTTTTAGATAGATTGTCGTTATCAGCCCTTTATTAAATGTGTAGCATGCAATTATTTTCTCCCATTCTGTAGGCTGTCTATTCACTCTAATGATAGTTTCTTTGGCTGTACAAAACCTTTTCAATTTTATCAGGTCCTATTTATTTATTTTTGCTTCTGCTGTTCTTGCTTTGAGGGCTTTCTTCCTAAATTCTTTGCCTTGGCCAATGTCTGAAAGAGTCTTCCCTACATCTTCTTCTAGGATTCTTAAGGTTTCCTGCCTTAGGTTTAAGTCTATTTTCCACAATAAATTGATTTTTGATAGAGGTGAGAGGTGGGGATCCACTTTCAATCTTCCGCATGTACTTTCGCACCTTTCCCGGCACCATTTATTGAAAAGAGATTCTTTGCCTCAGTGTATATTTTTGTCTGCTTTGTCAAAGGTTAGACAACAATATGTAGATGGTTTCATCTCTGGATTCTCAGTCGTGTTCCAAAGGTCTATATCTCCGTTCTTGTGCCAATTCGATACTGTTTTGGTTACCATAGCCTTGTAGTATAGCCTGAAGTCTCATAGACTGATACCTCCCAGTTTGTTCTTTTTGCTTAAGATTGCTTTGGCTATACAAGGTCTTCTCTGGTTCTATACATAGAGGAGAATTATTTTTTCTAGATCTGTAAAGAATGATGATGGTACTTTGATAGGGATTGCATTAATTCTGTAGATCACTTTTGGTAGTATGGACATTTTGATAATGTTGATTCTGCCAATCCATGAGCAAGGTCAATTTTTCCATCTGTTTACATCTTCTACAATTTCTTTTCTTAGTATTTCATAGTTCTCCTTGTATATGTCTAACACCTCTTTCATTAAATATATTTCTAGATATTTAATTTTCTTTGAGGCTGTTGTAAAAGGTACTGAATTTTTATTTGATTTTCAGCCTGACTGTTATTGGCATATAGAAATGTCTGTGATTTGTGTGCAATGATTTTGTATCCTGAGACTTTACTGAATTTCATATATCAATTCCAGGAGTCCTTTGATTGAATCCTTTGGGTTTTCTAGATATAAATATAGTATCATCAGCAAAGAGTGAGAATTTGATCTCTTCTGCCTCCAATTGGACACTCTCTTATCTGATTGCTGTAGCAAGGACTTCCAGCACTATGTGGAATAGAAGTAGAGATAGTGGGCAACCTTGTCTGTTTCCAGTTCTAAATGAGAATGGTTTCAATTTTTCCCAATTCAGTATGATATTGGCTGTGGGTTTATCGTATATGGCCTTAATAATATTAAGGCATGTCTCGTCTATGCCAATTTCATTAAGAATTTTTATCATAAAGGTGTACTGCACTTTGCATAGACCACATTTTCTTAATCCACTCATGAATCGATGGGCACTTAGATTAAATTCATATCTTTGTAATTATGAATTGTGCTGCAGTAAGCATTTGAGTGCAGGTGTCTTTTTGATAAAATGACTGCTTTTCCTTTGGGTAAATACTCAGAAGCAGAATTTCTGTATCAAATAGTGGAAGTGTACTTTTGGATCTTTGAGGAATCTCCATACTGTTTTCCATAGAGGTTGTACTAATTTGCAGTCTTACCACCAGTGTATCAGCATTCCTTTCTCTCCACATCCATAATTGCATCTATTGTTTTGGACTTTTCAATAAAGGCTATTCTAACAGAGCTAAAGTGATATTTCATTGTGGTTTTAATTTCCATTTCTCTGATAATAAAGTGATATTGACCATTCTTTCATATGTTTATTGGCCAGTTTTTGGTCTTCTTTTGAAAAGCTTCTGTTCATGATTTTGCCCACTTTTAATTTTTTTTCTCTTTCTGATTTCCTTGAGTTTCATGTAGATTCTGATCTTTTGCCCTTTATTGGATGTATAGCTTGCAAATATTTTTTCTTATTCTGTAGGTTGTTTATTTTCTCTGTTGATTATTTCCTTAGTTGTGCAGAAGCTTTTTAATCTAATCAAGTCCCATTTATTTATTGCCTACGCATATATCTAGAAGAGTATTTAAAATATATTCTCCTGGAATTGTAATGGTTCATGCCTTACATTTAAGTCTTCTATCATTCTTGAATTAACTTTTATGGGTAGTGAGAGATATGGATCTTGTTTCATTCTTCTGTATGTGGCTATCCAATTTTTCCAGCACTATTTATTGACTAGGAATTCTTTTCCCCAGCATATATTGTTGTCTGCTTTGTCAAAGATTAGAGGGCTATATGTGGATAGTTTTATATATTGCTTCTCATTTCTGTTCCATTGGTCTGTCTTCTATTTTGTGCCAATACCACACTCTTTTGGTTACTATAGCCCTGTAGTATAGTTTGAAGTTTGACAAAATTCAGCTACAAATCCATTTTATCTGGGGCGTTGTTTTTGTTGGAAGATTTTTTATTAGTGCTTCAATCTCACTGCTCATTATTGGTGTGTTCAGGGATTCTATTTCTTTCTGATTGAGTTTTGGAGGTTATGTGTTTCTAGGAATTTGACAATGTCCTCTATCTTTTCTAGTTTATGTGTGTAGAGATTTTCATGGTATTTACATATGATATTTTGTATTTCTGTGGTATCATTTCTAATATCTCCTTTTTCATTTCTGTTTGGATTTCTGTTGGTCCTTTCTCTTTCTTGTTAATCTAGCAAGACTTCTATCAATTTTCTTTACCTTTTCAAAGAACCAACTTTTCATTTCATTGGTCCTTTTTATTTTTATTTTTTTGTTTGTTTTCCATTTCATTTAATTCTACTCTGACCTTAGTTATATTTTTTCTTCTGTTGGCTTTGGGTTTGGTTTGCTCTTCCTTTTCTATATCTTTGAGATGTATCATTACATTTTTAATTTGGGATCTTTATTTATTTTTTGCTGTATGCATTTAAGTCTATGAATCTTCTCCTTAGGACCACTTTTGTTGAATCTCATAGACTTTTACACTTGTGTCCCCTTTTTTTGTTCAGTTCAAGGAGTCCTTTGATTTCCATCTTAATTTCATCACTGACCCAATAATTGTTCAGTAGCAAATTGTTTAATTTCCATGACTATGTGTAGAGTGAGTGTTTCTCTTGGAGTTGACTTTTAGTTTTATTCCACTATGGTCTAAGAAGATACATGATATGATTTATATTTTTTGAATTTTTGAGACATCTTTTGTGGCCTAAGATATGAACAGTTTTGGAGAATGTTCCATGTGCTGATGAGAAGCTTATATATTCAGCAGTTTTGGAGTAAAATGTTTTATATATGTCTGTTAAGCCCGTTTTCTCTAGAGTTCCATTTAAGTCCAGTGTTTTTCTAAAATTTATTTTCTGCTTAGATAATCTGTCCAGCTCTGTCAATGGGTTGCCTCCATCCCTGGTAACAACGCTGTCATTTATTTCTTTGCTGAGATCTAGTAGAATTTGCTTTATGGATCTAGGTTCTTCTGTGTTAGTTGCATAAATACTTAGGATTGTTATATCTTCTTGTGGAATTGCTCCCTTTACCATTATATAATGGCCACTTTTGTCTTTCTTTACCATTGTTGATTTGAAGTCAATTTTATCTGATATGCGTATAGCTACATCTGCTTTATTTTGATTTCCATTGCATAGAATACTTTTTTTCCATCCATCACCTTGAGTCTGTATGAGTCCTTGTGGGTTAGATGTGTTTCCTAGAGTCAGCAGAGACTTGGATTATATTTTTTCATCCTTTCAGCCAGCCTATGTCTCCTGAGTGAGACATTCATACCATTCACATTGATCAATAGGATTAATATGTGTGATGCTGCTCTGCTCTCATGTTGTGTAGTACCTTATTGCTTCATTGCTTACCATCTCATGCTATTGTTTTATATATGCTCTGAGCTTTAGCTTCTTGGGAGGCAGTGTCTATTGTGTTGATTCATTTATAAAGAGGTTCTGGTATTGAAAAATTCCCTCCTTGTTTGCTTGTCTGGAAAAGTCTTTATTTCTTCTTCCTATATGAAGCTTAGTCTTGCTGGATACAAAAGTCTAGGCTTACAGTTTTTTCTATTTAAGAAGACTGAAGATGAGGCCCCAATCCCTTCTGGTTTGAAAGGTCCCCATTGAGAAGTCTGCAGTTAGCTTGATGGTTTTTCCTTTGTAGGTTACTTGATGTTTTTGCCTCACTGATCCCAGGATTTCCTCCTTCATGTTGACTTTGGCCAGTCTGAAAAATGAAAATTTTCATTTACAGGAGTTGATTTTTTTGTCTATATTTTAGTAAATTTTTCATTCATTCCTGAAATGATTTTCCAGTTTCTTTGAGTTGTTTTTGTTAATTTTCTCTTGTATTTCATTGCACTTCCCTACAATCCATATTTGGAATTACTTATCTGTCATTTCAATATTTTCATTTTGGTTGGGATTCATGGGTAGAAAGTTGATGTGCATCTTTTGGGGTATACTTTCACTCTGATTTTTTCATACTTTTGGAGTTCTTGTGCTGATTCCTTCTCATCCGGAGCAGCTATTGCTTCTCGTTTTGGGGATTTCTTTTGTTTACATAGGGCTCCCCTCCCCCACATTGTAGGGATGTGTCTGCAGCACATGTTGGTTAAGAATCTTTGACTTTGCTTATGGGTTCTTTGTTGGTGATCTAAGTTTTGGACGGATGCCTTCCTTATAGATATCTTTAGTGTGTTGGTTTTCTCAGTTGTTAGTTGTTTTAAGCTGTAGCAGGGGCGAGATATGTGTGTGGAAAGATTCCCTTTCTCTTACTCATGAGGGGGGATGGAGGTCTTTGAAATCCTTTCACTTTCCCCAGCCCCATGGCTTTTTTAACTGTGTGAATTATATTGGCATTTCCAGTTTAATCTCTGAGACAGTAGGTGATGCTTGTGGGTAAGAATTAGTCACTCCCTGTATGACTGTGTCAGTGAATTTTGTAAGGGGCTGTACGAATTGACCTCCCTGCCAGTAGGTAATGCTTGCTGGAAAGAACGAGCTACAGTGTGGTTTTTGGGACCTGTGACTGACTCTAGCCCCTCAGAAGAAGCACTTTAATGCTCCAGGTGGTGGTTGGGGTCCTGGAACTTCCAAGTGAATCCTTGTTCTCCACCAGAGCAGAGGCAGGTTGGGGAGTGACACTGGGTGGGGCTTGGTCAAGTGACCTGCCCTCAGGCTCCACAAAAGCTGGTAAAAGGTCCTGCCCGGGCCACTTCAAATAGCTACCAAGGAGGAGCTGATGTTCCCCATCAAGCCAGATAGTCTGTTTGTGGGGCCAGGGCTGTCTTAGATTCACAATCTGACCCTCAGGAGTGGGTTTCTTTCTTCCCTCCTCTCCTCTCCCTGTTCCACAGTGTTCATCTGGCATCTTCTGGCAGACAGGAGCCCACACCAGCCAAACTCCTCAGCAATGGTGCTGTAGGATGGGAGCTTCCATGTTCAGGATCCACTCTGGGATAAGAGCACAGCCTTCCTACTGGGGGGAGAAGTGCTCCATACGTGCACTGTGGCTCATAGCCACACTGCACTCATCCCTCACTCTGTCCATGTGGGCTTCCTCACTTTCGTTTCCCAAGATTAGTTCACAAATCTTTCCTCCATTACCCCAAGAAACATGATGGAGTCCTATAAGTATGGGATCTGTCCTATGGCCTGTCCCTGGGTGCCCAGAGATCAGTCCCTAGCCATGGGAGAAGCATGCAAATCCCAAGTTGCCTATGCGTTGTTCAAGCAGATTTCATGTCCCTCCGCTTTGGGGTTTGCCCTGTTCTGATGAAGCAGCCAGGTGAGTAGTGCTGTGGAGGGCTGCTGAGCAGACAGCTCACAGTACAAGCACCCCTTAGTCTGCTGCAGGTTTTTAAGAGGAAAGGTTTTAACCCCACTCTTAATGGAAGCCTTGGTGAACACACCAACAGAGGGTAAGCAGCCACTCCTGAGAGCCTCAACTCAATAGTCTTTTGGCAACTCAATAGTCTTTTGGCAGCCATGAGTGGGGGAGGGCGAGGGAAGGAAAAGAGACTGAATGGAGGACAGCTGGCACTCTGGTTGTCTCTGTCTCTCTCTCCAAAATGCAGCCTACTTGGAACGTCCAGGCTCTCAGGTCACACAGATCTCCTGGGACCCACTGGCCCCTGTGGCTGCTGCAGTTTGGACTGGAGTTGGGAAATATTTGTGCAGGAATGAGCAAGACAAGAAAGAACTGAAGGCCTGAAGCCCCTTGGGGAGGACACATATTCACAGTGAATGGAGAAGCAATATAGTACCTGCTGTCCCAACTCAGGTCTGTGATGATGGGAAGTGACCCCAAGGGGGCTGGCAGCCTGGTGCTTTGTTCTCAAGAAGCTCCCAGTTCACTGGCAGCAGCCACTTTCAGGTTCATGAGGGTAGAAAGGATCTCCAGCAGCTCAGGAGCCTGCTGACTGCTAGAGTTGTGAGGGAGGGAGACATAAACACTCATCTTCATGTGGCTTTCTAAATTCCTCAGGATTCACAAGTGCTTTTGCATACCACAATTTCTGAAACAAACACTCCACAAACTTTCCCAACCTGACTTAGGTGTCTATTATATGTCTCAGCTTTAATCTTTTGCCAAAGGTGGCAAAAGTGTTTACCTCAGGTGGCAAGAGTATTTGTTTTCCTTACAATGTTTTAAAACAATGCTTACAACTTT
>VSMD01047451.1:0-39720 GCA_008750895.1 Mirza zaza | reverse complement strand
CTAGCTCACAGCAAGCTCAAACTCCTGGGCTCAAGCAATCCTGCTGCCTCAGCCTCCCAAGTAGCTGGGACTACAGGCATGCGCCACCATGCCCAGCTAATTTTTTCTATATATATTAGTTGGCCAATTAATTTCTTTCTATTTATAGTAGAAACAGGGTCTCGTTCTTGCTCAGGCTGGTCTCGAACTCCTGAGCTCAAACGATCCGCCCACCTTGGCCTCCCAGAGAGCTAGGATTACAGGCTTGAGCCACTGCGCCGGCCTAAGTCGTCTTCTTCTGGAACATCATCATAACTCTCCAAACCCCGAATTCCATCCTGAATTTCTTGTGACTCTATTTCTTTTAGAACCATTGGCCCCAATCTCTCATGTCGAGCAATAGAGCTCTCATAGGGCAGATGAGAAGGGCTGCTCATCTTCTTTATCGCTCGACCAAATGCATGGGTTGTGCAGATACGCTGAGTAGCCATCCCCATCACGAGGTCTTATTTTGGGGGCAGAGCTTACATTGCACAAATGCTTAAAAATCCTGCTAGGGCTTATTTTATGGGTAGGTCTTATTTTCCAAGAAACACGGTACCTCCGCTTTCCCTATATATAAAACGAGGGAACAAAATCTGGTCTAACTTGCTTTCTAGGATTTTGGAAATGAATTAAATAACAAAGCACACCCTTTCCCTCCGGAACAAACACACAAAAACTTTCAATAGTGTGTTTTAATAATTTATGAAGTGCTTGAGCTCTTGACAACAAACTATTGTCAAAGAGTAATTACTCTGGTTTATGTAAGAATTTGGACAGGGCAGTTCTCTCCTCACTGTTATCAAAGTGGGATGAAAAGAGATGCTTAAGAACATCTCTACTGGAATGGGTAGATCAAGTGGCAAAATGAAAATATATTCCCAGATGGCCAAAAATGTTAAATCGTTGAAGATAAGCCACAGACTGTCTCCACAGATGTCAGAAAGAGAGAGACAGAGACAGACACGCCCTGGAAAGAAGCCCTTCTGGGAAAACGGAGAGGCATGGAATAACCTCTGGTTCAAGAAAATCCGTGAGAATAGGGGAAAGCTAACGGGAAGGAGAAGTGCAATCGAAGAATCCACACGTCCCCACCGGCTGGCCAGCTTACAAACAACTGTGCAAGAACTGGAGGCAGGGCCCTTACTGCTGCTGTTCAGATTACTGAGTTCACTGATATTCTGCAAATTATTGGTCAGAGAATTAGAGTCCCCCTTTCCCCCTCTATCATAAATCCTCCAGTTCCTCACACCAAAGTTCTCAGCCCACGGGGCGCCGCACTTGGCCCCTGCTCCACGCCGCCCCCTAGTGGTCACCTCTGTGGCCTCGGCTTCCCCTGGTCCAGCTCCCCAGCCCCAGGTCTTACACCCACCCCTTTCTTCACCTTCCAATCCCCTCCCCTTCCTCCCGAAAGCATCCCCTTCCTCTCCGTCCCCCTACCCCAGCTGTCCCCGCTTCGGTGAGGGGGCGCCGCTCGGTACGCACCCCGAAGTCCGGGGTTGGGCTAGGAAGCGGTGCGCCTTCTCATGTCACTTTCCATTACAGCCCTGACGCCCCCCCGGGGTCCACGCATCTCTTCTTCCCCCTCACCTCCTCGTCCGGGACGCTGCCGGCTGTGCTTCCACCGAGCCCGCCAGTTTAGTCCCGTTTCCTTCTCTAGTTAAGACTCCCTGTCAATGACAGTTACTTTTTGGCCTTTTCATATGTGCATATTTTGGGGGCCTTTAACCCCCCCTCGTGGAGAAATGAAGGTAACAAAATGGCGGACCCGGAAGTGAAGGCGCTGCCGTATGATTTCTGGCGGAAGAATCTGTAGAGGGAAAATGATTAGAAAACTTGTACTGCCACTCGAACAGAAAGATGATGCACCTCCGAGACTCATTTCCTATCTACTGAAGGACTTCTGAGGTGGAAAAATGTGTATCCGAGACATCCTAGACGGGACTATTTAAGGGGGCGGACGATTATTGATTACGTGTCTTACGTGTCTTATAGTTCCAGCAGGGGACGGACACGATGGTTGTTTTGGCGCCAAGAACCCGGCGAACCGCTGACGGGAAATCAGATTATGCATTAGTCCTGAAGTTTGCGTCCTGCCTTTTGGCTCCTTCTCCCGGGGGCTAGGCTCAGGCTTGACAGGATAGCCTTGCTTCTTTGTCCTTGGACATTTCTGGTTTTACTCGTGAATTGGACTCTGGTGCTTGATGGACACACGTTTCGAGTCAGAAGACCCCAGAGCCAAGCTGTCAGTGCGCAAATAACTGAGTCATTTGTACGGGGCGTTGGTGGTTGAATAGAGCCTAGAATAGGATGGAGAATGCGTTTGCAAATCCATTTAGTCACTTTATTTACCATTTGATCCCCATCTCCACCCACCATTTGCCGTAACTAAAGGACTAGGAGAAATCTGGGAAGAAGCCCTTCAAAAAAATCAGTAAATACACTTTATGAATTGGAGGAAAATAAAAAAGATAGAAGGAAAAAAATTTTAAATGAAAAAAAGAAAGAAAATCAGTAAAAATAGAAAAGAACACACTTATTCTTCTTGGCCCCATTCTTTTTTTTTTTTTTTTTTTGAGACGACAGAGTCTCACTGTGTTGCCCAGGGCGAGAGTGGCGTCAGCCTAGCTCACAGCAACCTCAAACTCCTGGGCTCGAGCAATCCTCCTGCCTCAGCCTCCTGAGTAGCTGGGACTACAGGCATGTGCCACCATGCCCAGCTAATTTTTTTTAACATATATATATTTTTTAGTTGGCCAATTAATTTCTTTCTATTTATAGTAGAGACAGGGTCTTGCTCTTGCTCAGGCTGGTTTCGAACTCCTGACCTTGAGCAATCCGCCCACCTCGGCCTCTATGAGAGCTAGGATTACAGGCATGAGCCACCACGCCTAGGAGGGGGGAGAAAGGTGTCTTTAGACAGTAGAATTTACCTTTCTCCCCCTTCCTCTGAACAACTCTAGATCCTATTCTGTTCTTTTTTTTTTTTTTTAGACTAGTCAAGTGCAGTAGTGAGAAGGGGGGGAAGTAGCAGAACAAGGAGTTCAATCTGTACTGATTGTGAACAATCAAGTTAGATAACTCACTACCTTCAGACCAGCCTTTTTTTTTTTTTTTTTTTTGGAAACAGAGTCTCTCTTTGTTACCCAGGCTATAATGCAGTGACATCATCATAGCTCATTGCAACGTCAAACTCCTGGGCTCAAGCAATTCTCCTGCCTCTGCCTCCCCAGTAGCTGGGACTACAGGCAAGTGTCATAATGCCCAGCTAATTTTTCTATTTTTAGTAGACATGGTGTCTCTCTTGCTCAGCCTTGTCTCGAACTCCTGGGCTCAAGCGATCCTCCTGCCTCAGCCTCCCAGAGTGCTAGGATTACAGGTGTGAGCCACCTCACCCGGCCAGTTTGTGTCATCGTTGAAGTATTTTCAGCATACTGCCCAATGCTATCCATACTGGTATTTATGGCTTCCCATTTTGAGATTCAGAATCTTGTTTCATTCCTATTTACATCCTCTTGTCTAGCTCATTGCCTTTCATATAGTAAGCACACAAAAAGTGAAAAACTATTTGAAAAACTATTTCAAATAGTTTTTTGGAATGAGGCAAGATAAACAGATAACATATTTGGATAAATTAGTTTATTTTCTTAGGTACCTAAGAGAATTATTACCTGAAATGTAATGTTGGTAGGGAATGGGCAGAAGAGTGGTTGTAGCTTTAAGTACTTTTCTAATTTTAAGTTGATTTCACCATTTTCTTTGTTATCTCTCTGTTCAATCCAAAGTTCACCTTTTTTTTTCTTTTTTTGAGACCGAGTCTCGCTCTGTTGCTTGGGCCAGAGTGCGTGGGGTCAGTCTAGCTCACAGCAACCTCAAACTCCTGGGCTTAAGTGATCCTCCTGCCTTAGCCTCCTAAGTAGCTGGGACTACAGAAACATGCCACCATGCGTGGCTAATTTTTCTATTTTTTGTAGAGACAGGGTCTCACTCTTGCTCAGGCTGGTCTTGAACTCCTGGCCTCAAGCAATCCTCCTGCCTCAGCCTCCCAAAGTGCTAGGATTACAGGTGTGAGCCACCGAACCCAGCCTGGAAGTTCACCATTTAATGTATGTATAAATGCTATTCAAATCATTCTTCCTAAAAACTGAATATTAGAAAGATAAATTGTAAAAGCTGAATGTGAAAGCAAGGCTAATTAATTTTTTTTTTTTTTTCCTGAGACAGAGTCTCACTGTGTTGCCCGGGGCGAGAGTGGCGTCAGCCTAGCTCACAGCAACCTCAAACTCCTCCTGGGCTTAAGCAATCCTCCTGCCTCAGCCTCCTAAGTAGCTGGGACTACAGGCATGTGCCACCATGCCCGGCTAATTTTTTCTATAAATATTTTAATTTGCCAATTAATTTCTTCCTATTTTTAGTAGAGACGGGGTCTCCCTCTTGCTCAGGCTGGTTTTGAACTCCTGACCTTGAGCGATCTACCAGCCTCAGCCTCCCAGAGTGCTAGGATTACAGGTGTGAGCCACCGTGCCCGGCCTAATTTTTGAGATTAATACTGCTTCCCTGTGAAGAAAGAGAAAACTAGAATCCAGTCCTGGGATTGAATGTCTTTATTAAATAAATGAGTAAATGGCAGCACAAATCAGCAGCAATAATTTTGGAAGGAGTGGAGACAAGGTGTTATGTCAGAATGTAATTGTTCATTTCATAGTCTCAATGTAACTAAAGAACTCTGCCCAAGGCCCATTCATCAGTATTATATAGTACAAGAGGGCAAGACTAAAATACTAAGGACCAAACCCTAATCCTTTTAGAAGACAGTCAAAACCTTACAGATTATCATAATGGTCAGCAAGATTGCACCTTGAGATTTGATATCTAATGTTCCTCAGCTAGTTTTCAACTCACAGCAGCAAATGTGTAGAGTAGGCTTGAAGAAGGAACACCCTTTTGAGAAAAAGAACTTAGCTATTCTTGAAATGATTCAGCATTTTTCCCTATTTTCATTTTGCATGATATATTATTTCCTCTTGTTTTATACCCTTAACTACCCCCAATTTCTTTAAGAAAAACAGTGTATTATAAGCAGCAACAGGAAAGCAAGAGTTCTTAGACTTTTAGAAATCCTGTTTTATAACAGTTAATCTGGAGTTAATATTTAGAGGATAAAGGAAGAATCCCTGTGACCCCAATACTCCATTGCTTGACTCCTTTACTTTGTGGCTTGAGGGCTTTTGAGAATTATGGAGTAGATAGATGGATAAATAAATAAATAAATAAATACAACTCAACTCTGGCAGATTCATCAGCACCACCAACACAATCGAAGAGAGAGAACAAGATTAAAATGGGAAAGGGGTAGAAAGGAAAGGGCTTGAAAGGGAAGACAATGAGGGCAAGGTGGTAGGAGAGAGGTCTTGGCCTTAGAGCAAGTCCAATTCAAAGGAGTGGATGCTGGCAATGGGAGCTCTCCAGAAGTTGAAGGTGCTGTACTCAAGAAGGGCATCACCTTCAGGGTTTTTCTCCTGTTCTGCTCCAGTTGCTTGCCCGGTCATTTTGCCAACGCTGTTGTCCTTGACCTTGAACGTGGATGTATCCGACAGACCCAGGCCTTCTAGCTCTGACAGATCCAGTTCTGGGATGGGCATCCTCCAGAAAAGAAAGGAGCTGTACTGGCTACTCACAGGGTCCCTCATAGCTTCCTGGAAAGAAACAACTTGTCAGTCTTAATGCTACAGCAACTTTTTTGTGGCCCGTAGTCTGCTTTCCTTGGTTAGAAACTCCATATCCCTGTTTCCTTCTACACATAATCACATTTCCCTAGAACGAGCTTCAGGAACCCTGCTTTTATTACCCTTTTCTACCATTTCCTAACTTCTCATCTTGGAATGACTTTTTTTTTTCTTTTTTTGTGATACAGGGTCTTGCTCTGTTGCCCAGACTGGAGATCAGTGGCATGATCATAACTCACTGCAACCTCCAACTCAAAGGCCTAAACAATCTTCCTCAGCCTCCCAAGTAGCTAGGACTATAGGCGCACATCACCAGGCCCAGCTAATTTTCTTATTTTTTGTAGAGGTGGGATTCCACTATGTTGCTCAGGCTGGTCTCAAACTCCGGGCCTCAAGTGATCCTCCTGCCTTTGCCTCCCAAAGTGCCACCAGACATGAGCTACTGAATGGCGCCCAGCAGAATGATTTATTTACTATTGCATCAAATTGATCTTGGGTCTGATTTTCAAGGCCTTCCAAAATCTGACCCACTCTTTTTTTTTTTTTTTTTTTTGAGACAGAGTCCCACTCTGTTGCCAGGGCTAGAGTGCCGTGGCGTCAGCCTAGCTCACAGCAACCTCAAACTCCTATGCTCAAGTGATCCTTCTACTTCAGCCTCTGGAGTAGCTGGGACTACAGGCATGCGCCACCATGCCCGGCTAATTTTTTCTATGGATTTTTAGTTGACCAATTAATTTCTTTCTATTTTTAGTAGAGACAGGGTCTTGCTCTTGCTCAGGCTGGTCTGGAACTCCTGACCTTGAGCGATCCGCCCACCTTGGCCTCCCAGAGTGCTAGGATTACAAGCACCTGGCCTGGCCCACTCTTCCTAGCAAGTATACAGCCTCAACTATAGTTATGCTCATTCCTGTCTTGCTTAACTCTCTCCATTCTCCACCTTTAAAATACTTCCCATGTTTCAAGGCTCTAATCAAGTTCCTAGAGGAATCCCCCTCTCCCAAACTCCTATTATATTTATAGTTACTTGACCTCTTCTTGACTTTGATTTAATAGATCATGGTACTTGTGAAAAGGCCTTCCATGGCATTTCTGCTTTATATTTTCCTTCTTGCCTTATAAACTGTACTATAAACTCACCTCTTCCAGGACAACTTTCTTAAACTTACTCAGCTTCATCTACTCTATTTCCTCCATCTTCTCCCCCAATGCCCTGTGGAGTTTTACCTGACTGCATCAGTTTGGGGTTACAGATCACTGTTACTGCATTTCATGTACAGGGATGGTCTTATCTCCGATCTCCAACAGACTGGGAGTTTTCCTAAGGGTAAATACCAGCCTACTTTCTCTGTATGGCAGGTGCTGGGCTCTACACACAAAGACATTCAGGCTGCTAATTAATCTCCCCTCACTATTTAATACAATGAATACTTTGCCACTCCCATTAGCTCATAGGTAATAGCTCATTGGCTTACCTATTAGCTCATAGGTAAGCCTTAACAGTCTACTATCTCTCCTTCAGAGCAAAACCCAGGTGCTAAAAGAATTTTCCTAGGCTATAACAGGGTCTCTTTTCTCTGACCCCAAGGCTAAAGTATAATTGATGATAGTGAGAGCAAATGGATTGGAAATTCCAGGTAAGAAAAGCTTAGATTGGAAGGAGATTTTAACAAAATTGGATACTTTTCCATGGTTTATTGGGTAGTTCTATCACCTTTTCTGTTCATGCTACCCACACTTTGCCTGATATTACATGACCATTATAGCTCCCTGAAGCCTCCACCCTACTTACTAGCCAAGGGAAGGGGCAAGAAGCATTAGTTGAAATGTTCCCAAAGGAGCAGAAAGAACATTCCACTGCCTCCAAAAATAGAACTCTAAGTTTCAAAAGGCCTTTCTCCAAATACCCCACTGGCTCTCACTAGGCCTGAGACTTTTAATATCAGCCTTAAATAGGTTCCAAAATGCCCTCATATAATGTGAAATGACTCTACTAAGGCAGAAAATAAATTTTTAATCTAGAATGTGGTGATATGTGAGGGGGGTGCTTTAAAAGTGGTGAGTGGGGCCAGGCAAGGTGGCTCATGCCTGTAATCTTAGCACTCTGGGAGACCAAGGCAGGAGGATCGCTTGAGGTCAGGAGTTTGAGATCAGCCTGAGCAAAAGCAAGACCAAGTCTCTACCAGAAATAGAAAAAATTAGCCAGGAGTGGTAGGGAGCGCCTGTGCTCTCAGCTACTGTGGAGACTCAGGCAGGAGGTGGCTTCAGCCTAGGAGTGTGAGGTTGCAGTGAGGTATGATGACACATTGCACTCTATCCAGGTGACAGAGTGGGACCCTGTTTCAAAAAAAAAAAAAGTGAGTGGGTTGGTTAGGATGTTTTTAATGTTAAAAAACTGAGTTCTGAGTTGATCTTTTTCTTCTTAGGTTCACACTCCAAAATAAAACTGACAACTGAGCATTACTCAGCAGAGAAGCTGCTTAGAAGGAAGGTGATGCACAGACTGGAGCAGGGTGGGGGAGCATGTTGGAAAGGTGAGGTCATCTTCCTATGACATTCAACTCTGATCATTTCCACAGTAATTTGCAGAGACATTTGCACAGGAAGAGAGCTACAAAAATGGTTCAATACTGTTACTGACTTCTGCCTACAGATTGTTTACTGTGTTAACAGTTATTTCCCTAGCTAGTTGGCTTCTTTCATAGCTCCTCCCTTACAAGTCTATCCTAGAGTGAGCTTAGTATAATGCTGGCACATAATAGTCTCTCTAAAAAACAAACTCAGTGGGAAAAAATCAACATTTTTAAACTAGAAGACACCTTACAAATTACCTAGTGACTTAAGTCTTCTAGCCAGTTTGTATAGAACTCAGGTCTCATAATTCCCAATCTGATCCCTTTTTGTGTTGTACATAGATAGTTGCTCCACAGCTTTTATAACCCTATACCCTATTCTCAAAACTTACAAGAATTCTTAGCTCCTAAAGAACAGATATTCTGTGGGTTAGGCATTGATTGTTCTTGTAATTCTGATTTGAATGGTGAAAAGCAAAAGGCAGTATAGAGCAAGCTAAAATCTGAGAAAGGGAAAAAGCTCTTTGACAAACTGACTCCTTTTCTTAAAATCAGAGTATATATAAAAGCTGCCTAGATAGTCTCTGAGTGTTTGGCAGAGCTATCCTGCAATTTAAAAAGCTAAAGGAAATTTTATGAAAAAAAAGGCCTAATATCTCTAGCTATGTTATTGACCCAGAGACATATACAGAAGATACCAAATGCATTCCAGAAAGACACTCATACAAGCATATGTGGCATTAAAATCAAGTCAAGAACATAAAGACTACACAGAAAATTGAAGTTAAGATACCAAAAGATATTTACTAATGTAAATAGTAGTTAAAAGTTTGATTTAATACAGTATGGATTTAATTCCCAAAGTCCTCCCGATATTGCAAAAGGTCCCTTTTCAGCCAGCTTCCCCTTCCCCTCCCCAAATTCTCTCTGCCTATACTTCATCTATCTTTACATCTATCATTTGCTTATCTTAAAGGGTTTGGACAGTGCCTTGTACTACAATATATGCTCAATAAATGCTTTCCACTATCCTTCATTTTAAATTATCCAGATATTTATGCAAATATAATTTTTAAATATCACTGTCTTTTCTTAGAGATACATGATTAGCAAATATACAGATTAGAAAGATATATTCCCTTTTAGCCACACAGACATGCCCAAATACCCTTTGTCCAGGTCCTCTGTGGGCATCCAAGGCCTATTCAACAGGGCCTTGCTGTGTCATGCTGCCATTATGGGGGCTGGGGAAGGAGGAGAGGTGGTGGTGGTAGAGAATGAAAGCTCTCTGGTTTCTATTATGTGTGCCTCACTCTGAGTTTGGATTTTCCTATTAGCCATGTCCTTCCCCCACATATTCCACTGAGCTACAAATAAGCATTCCTTTTCTAGAATCTATCCTCATACCTAGCTCCTGTGGGCTGTGCTAATTACAATATGGGATCAAGCAGTTCTCTACACGGAGATACCCACTACTTCAAGCTGCCTTTTTGGAGCAAAGGTTTGAGTTGGGGAGAGGGAGATTGTCAATAGAAAGGTCAGGGTTACTCTCAACACTATCCCATATCCCTTCCCCTAAAACTCCCTCCTACATAGACAAATAGAAGACTATAGGAAAAAACTGCAAGTATGGGGAAGTAGAGGCCAGAGAGATATGGGAGGACTAGAGAGTCGTCAAATAACTGGTAGAACAAATTACAGCTTGAAAAGAAAGATAACTGGACAGAAGATATTAAATAAACAGTCCAATAAATTACAGAAAAACATACCTGAAATAAGGAGGTAAGTGCTGAGAAATAACTGCATGTAAATTGCTGGAAATGAATGTCTGGGTACAGGATAACAAGGCATGGAAACGGTGAACAAATAACTGCCCATTGTTCATAGCGCCCCCTTTTCTCTTCTTGAACTGTCCCCCACCTCATCCTTATTTGAGGTCTTCAATCTAACCAGAAGAAACTGCTCTTCTATCTTTGTAGCCCCCTACCCGCCTCCCTCAGTTTAGTTTACCTGTTATCAATGACTTACTAGCGTGTTCCAAAGATGGAGGGAGTGTCTCGGGGGCTCCGGGGTCTGCTCTGGGCTGGAGAAAAAGAAAGCTGTCGGGGCTTTGACGGCTTTGTCTTCTCAATCCCTCTCTCTCTTCAGTGACTGAATCTGCCTGCTCAGTCTCCCCCTGCAATGCAGCCCCTCCTAAGAAGGGCGGAAGGACTCCCCACCCCCTCCCTGCCTGACTCGGCTAATTCAAATGATAGGTTCCAGAACACTTTAGGGAGGGAGAGAGGATTAAAGCATCTCGGTAGACTTATTGGTCTGCACAATCATTCCCATCTTTTCCAGCATCCCTGTGCTGACTGGGGATGCAATGAATGAACGGGCAATTGTCCTCCAAATTTAGGTTTATGGATTAAAAATATTAACACTAGACAACAATGGAAAGGAGGAGTGTCCCTTTCTTCCCCAATTTAAGGACTTCAGGTTACTAGGTGTTTTTGGGAATCAGAAAAATTCTGTACCCCTTCCCCCAATCCCTACTCTTTCCGACTCTCCATCCTCACAATGGGTAAATAAACCTAGCCTTATTCCATTTTGGGTAGAGCACAAGAGACTGGCGGGAGCGGGGATGCTTCTGCGAATCTTTGAACTTGGTTAGGTCTGGAGGATTTGGGAGTTCCACTTCGTATTGCCCCGCAAGCCCTGGCGTGCATAGGGAAGGTGCGATTCTGGGGTCCACAGTTAGGGTGTCAAGCCCTCATCCAGGCGTCCACATGCTCCGACTCCCCGAGCATGGGCGGCGGCCTTCTGGGCCCGCGGAGGCCCCCTCCCATGTCCCTCCACTCTGCAGTGCCTCAGCAGTCCAGGGGGGAGCTGTGCTCTCGGCTCGGAGCGGAGCCGCACGGGTTTCGTAATCGCGTCGCTGCCGCTTCCGCCCTCCGCCAGCCCCACCTCTGCCGGCCCGCCCTCGGCTCCCCCACCGCTCGAAGGAGCTAGCCGGGGAACCCCTCATCGGCGGCCGCGGAGCAGGACTCCCCCGCCCCCCACCAGCTGTAGCTGGACGCCTTGATGCCGGAGAAGAGCAGGTGAGACCGTAGATTTGGTCCCTGGGCCCGCCTGCCACGCCTGCCAGGCCAGGCGGAGACGCTCCGGATGCTGGGGGTGGGGAAGGAGGGTGTCCTGGGTGGTCGAGATGCTGGGTCGGTGGGAAAAGGGGTCCCCTCCCAGGGTAGCAGTCTTCATCCACTCATCCACGCTCATGCGGTACGGTACGCAGGTTAAGGCTGCTGAAGAGTAGAAGAGAAAGAAGGGCCTGGAATGTTGGGGGAGGTGGGAGAGAGGGTCTGAAAGATTCACAGAGAAGTCCCAATCCTAGTTCAGGGTTGGGAGGAGCAGAGAATTTCTGGGTAGAGTTTGGGGGACCTAGATAGATTCTATGTGATTAAATATATTGGGGGAGGGGAAACTTAGGGCCTAGTGCTGTTTCCTGATAATAAACCCCCACCAGACCTTTTCTGGGGAAGGGTAGGGTTGGTGCTGGGGCCTGTCACTTGGCTGAAATATGGGTCCATCCCTCTTCTCCAGAGCCCCTTAAGAACTCTCCATGTCTGGGGGTCTCCACACAGGGACCAGCTGCAGCCCTGGGCTTATAGAATTGCCCACTCCATTCTCCCAATTCTTTTTCTTTCCAGCTGCTTCTTGTGAGGGCTTGTCAGGCAGCGGGTTGGAGGCCTTGGGCTGGAGGCAGAGAGACCAGGAAAACCGGTTTGGGGCTTGAACAGGACCAGAGAACTACCTCTGTACATCCTTCCTCCCTGGCACCTTCCTCCTATCCTTCCCTTGCTCAACACCTTTGAGGTCCTTAAGTCCTAGTGTGACCTTGGTAGTGGTGGGGGTTGTCTTCCAGTTCCGTGTTCACTCGTCCTATTTGAGGCTCAGAGAGGCCAAGTTCTCAGCACTACTTGGCTATCAGGTTGTGGCCTTATGCTGTCTAATCCTGATCTCTCCTGTTGTTTTCCTAGCCCCTTCCCATTCACTGTGAAGCTGAAATAATGGGCAGTGGATTTGGGTGGCTCTTCCTCTGTGGCTCACCAGCTCAGGACTTCATTTTTTCTCAACCCACTCTTCTCTGGCTGCTTTAAAGGAGAATGACAGCCAATGGCTTTCACTTCCTTTTCTGGCCTTGTTCCCCATTCCCCTCACCCTGCAGTAATTCCACATTCACCCTGTCCTGTCTTCTTTACACTCTGACTCCACCCGTAAGTTTCAGAGACCCTAATGTCTTAGGGAATGGAATTTCCTGGTCACTTCTCATCATCATTGGTCATTTCATGCCAAGTCCCACACACACACTTTGCCTCCACCCAGCTCTGGTCAGGTCCCTGGAAAAGAAACAGAAACGTCCTTGTTCCCGCCACTGCCTCTTTCCCTCTCTCCTTCTCTTCCCCCTCTTCTCTCTTCTTCCCTCCCAGCACCATCCACCTCTATCCACTCAGCTTTGAGCAGGGTGGGGAAATGTTGCGGGGAGAGTCCTGTCTCAGTACAGCCTGTCTGGTGGTGTTGGGGGTTTCCTCTGATTCTTCATTGTTTTCTCCATTTCCCCCCCAACTTTACCACCTGCCACCATCACCCTCACAACAAACCCTATGACTGACTGACTGACTTCCCCACTAACCACAGCTCCCCTCTCTGGACAGCTGTGCTCTGACTTCCACCCTGTTTGATTTATCCTCCCTTCCAGGGGTGGAAAGGGAAGTAAGAGAAAGCCCAAACTCCTGGGTTCTTTCCTTCCCTAGAAGCTGTATTTAAGTGTTTGTGTAATCTTATCTCAAGCTTGTTAAAAAAACAAAACGAGACAAAAAAACCTCTCAGTTTTTAAGTCAGTCTAGGGTGCCAGAACATCAGGGTTCCATGCTTGGGAGAAAGGGAGATTCCTGTTCATGTAATATTCATGAAACTGCCCTGTTTGGAATCTTTGATGTTGTCTGTACTATAAGACTGGGAAAATGCAGTGAGTATAGAAAGAAACCCAGATGTGCCCTACTCTGGCTGGCACTAGTGAAAAGAGAGGGCAATCTTCCTTGGACACTAGTATTATTGGAAAGTTCCTTGTGTCTGGTTGGCTGATGAAGCTTGGGGTAGACGTGGTAAGGAGGGAGGAGAGAACAGGTCACAGCATGAGGGCAGGAGGGAGGGAAGCCTGGGCCCTATAGCATATGAGGCAGAGCAGAGTGGCACGATAGGACATGTGGAGAGGGTGGGGAGGCTGGAAAAAGATTTCTCATGGGACAGAAGATACCTGGCACATCTACCTACAACCTGTACACAGACGATCTATACAAGATACATGTGGAGATATGGCCATACCACATATGTGCAAACAGGAGTGCAGTGATAAAGGACACAAACAGAGTGTGTACAGCCTTCAGAAAGGATCTCAAGGTCAAGTAATAAAGGAACTGCTAAGTGGCTTCTGGGAGGGGTTGGATCTCACTTAAGGGAAATAAGGAGGAACAAAGGCAGCAAACTGAGAGAGGGAAGAAATTCCTCACTGTAGAAAGTCTTGCTCCAGGTCCAACCTACTAGAGTTAGTTTCCTAGGACCTAGGTGGTCAAGGTTTCTCTTGTTCTTAAAGAAAATCTAGGTGTTGAGGGCAAGGTAAGGAAAAAAGGAGGGGACAGGGCGGAGCCCTTGTTTGTGAGAACAAAAAACCACTATTTCCTCTTCAAAGTCACTTAAATGCCCCTCCCCTTCTGCCCCAAACCCAAGGAGAAGGGAGCTGGAGCTTATAGCACCCCCAAAAGTTGCTCATTTCTGCCACTATCATTTGGTCCTCCCCCATCCTCTTACCCTAAGTGCTTCTAGCCTCCTTCTACTCCCTGTTTCTTAACCCCTTGGTGTCCTTTTGGTTCTGTTCCTTTTTCTGAGAGTCAAACTGTGAGGTTCTTATATTTGGAACAGATTAGTGTTGGGGTACAGGCTGATGTACAAGGGCTTCTAAGGGAGAACTGGGAAAGTACAGGCTCATCAGGAGGTTTCTCATTAACTTTTCTTTTTACTTTCTGCTGATCCAGGGTTCCAAGTCTGAGGAAGACATAACCTTGTGCCTGCCTGCTCACTTCTCTCTCTGGCCCTGTTAATCTCTCAGGATCCGAGACACTGACCTTCATTGTTCAGCAAAGAGTTCTGAAGATTCTACTTTCTCTAGACCCCTCCAGCTGAGTGAACCCAGGGTTTTGTTACACCTTAGAAAAGTGAGGAGTGGGTGGTCAAGGCACCAGAGCAAGAGCCCTCTGGGGCCCAGACAGAGGAGTGAAGCTGGAACCATCAGGGAACATGAGTGAATTTTGGCACAAACTTGGCTGCTGTGTGGTAGAGAAACCCCAGCCGGTGAGTCTCCCCATCCTCTCCCCCAACTCACATAGGAATCAGCTACCATATACTGTGAAGTAGACATACCATGTAGGACCTGCCGTCTCAAAATCACACTTCTTGTCTCCCTCTCTGTCAGGATAGTTTCTGTGGCCAGGCAGGTGTATATATGGAAGAAGGGGGATTAGATAATGGAAGCAGTGAATAGTCCTATCCCTTCTTGTTCCTGTCCATCCTGAGTTGGGCAGGGGTTGTAGGTGGAGTGTAATGCCTCTTTTCCCCATTGTTTCCTCAGCAGTCAGAGGTGACTTTGACACGTCCTTGATTGGTCCAGCATCCACTCTGCAGGCCACTGCCCTCATCAGTCTGGTCCATGTCCTCTTCGTGTTGATGTTATTTCAGCTTTGTTTTTCATACCCTAGTGATTTCCGTATTATAATGCCACATGCCCTCTTCCCATTAGGCCCTTAGTTCTTCCTTTAGTGGTTTTCAAGACTCTTTTCCCTTCCTCCACTCCGACTGGAGGAGGGAGCTTCAGATATGACTTCCTATCTTCTCCCAGCAGAAGAAGAAGCGAAGACGGATTGACCGGACCATGATTGGGGAACCAATGAATTTTGTCCACCTGACTCACATTGGCTCTGGGGAGATGGGGGCCGGAGATGGACTTGGCATGGTAACAAGGGAATGGGGAGAGGTTGATATGGGGGTATGGTCTATAACTGTTCCTCTTTTTAGAAAGTACAAGCAAGGGATATAAACAAAATACTGGGGTAGGAAGAATCTGGGATTCTAGTCTGGTCACCAGTTATATAAATCTGAGACCTGGCATTTCAGGTCTCTGGGGCTGTGTTCTCTCATCTTTATAATTAGCAGATTGTTCTTCATTATGGTGGGACATATTTATGTCTTTTATTTTTTTTCTATTTTTTAATTTGGGCCTTTCAGAGAAACATATTTATGTCTTAATAGTTAATTGGAGCTGGGCGCGGTGGCTCATGCCTGTAATCCTAGCTCTCTGGGAGGCCGAGGTGGGCGGATCGCTCAAAGTCAGGAGTTCAAAACCAAGCTGAGCAAGAGTGAGACCCCGTCTCTACTATAAATAGAAAGAAATTAATGGGCCAACTAATATATATAGAAAAAATTAGCCGGGCATGGTGGCGCATGCCTGTAGTCCCAGCTACTCGGGAGGCTGAGGCAGCAGGATTGCTTGAGCCCAGGAGTTTCAGGTTGCTGTGAGCTAGGCTGACGCCATGGCACTCACTCTAGCCTGGGCAATAAAGTGAGACTCTGTCTAAAAAAAAAAAAAAAATAGTTAATTGGAGGGAAAAAAATTAGTTGAAGGGCTTTTTCCAAAATCTATAATCCTTCCTTCTCCTAATTAAGAACTGCTATCTCAGTGCCACAGTAAGTCTTAGGAGTGTTGGGGCAGGAAAAAAGCTGAGTACTCTGTCCTAAATAATGTTTAAGATGCCTTTTGGCTCTCAAAAATGGGAAATACATTTAGAGATAGTGAAAGAAGTGGCTCATGCCTATAATCTCGTTACTTTGGGAGGCTGGAGAATCACTTGAGCCAACCTGGTCAATATAGTGAGACTTGGTCTCTACAAAAAGTAAAAGCATATCCGGACGTGGTGGTGCGCACCTGTAGTCCCAGCTACTTGGGAGGCTGAGGCAGGAGGATTGCTTGAGCCCAGGAGTTCAAGGCTGCAGTGAGCTATGCTTGTGTGACTGCATTTTAGCCTAGGTGACAGAGCAAGACCCTATTTCAAAAAAAAAAAAAAGTATTTTCACCAATTATGAAACTCATATATGGGAGAGTCCTTTTGTGAGGGGATCTTATTAGTAAAATATCCATTTCACCTCACCCTCATGAAGGCCAGTATGAAGGCATTGAAACTTCCCTGGGAAGAATGGCAGTTAGTTTTAGCCTTTTCACATTGATGTTACATTCAGGGCTGTGGGGCCAACCTCTTTCCTGGAGTGTACAAGGTAGACCTTTTACTGTGGGATGTGAAGATGTAAGAGGATGTCTCATGTGTGCTTTTTCACAGACAGGTGCAGTTCAGGAGCAGATGAGGTCCAAGGGAAATCGAGACAGGCCATGGAGCAATTCTCGGGGCTTGTAGCTCCAACAGGAATGGTGAGTGATTAGAGAATCCCATCCACCACCTCAGCCCCTGCCAACACATCCTGATACCCTGCTTCAGAGCCCTGATCCTCTGATGCAGGAATGGGAAGTAAGGGGAAGGAGAGAGAATTAGTATGAAAGATTTAAGAATGTAGGATCCAGAAAGACAGAGAGAGGGTGTTGTATAGACAGAAATAGAGAAAAGAGCACACTGTGGAAATAGTTAAAAGTCTGCACTAGGTGGTGCCTTTTATCTGAAGCCTTGGTTTCCTTTGAGGCTAATCTTCCTTCTTTAAAAAAAATTTTTTTTTAATCCAGGTTTTGCCATCTTGAAGCCCCGATTCTGTGTCCAGCCTAGAAGAAATGCCACCAGATGCCTCCTAGAACCAGTGACCCAAGGGCCCCTCTTTCCCCTATCTGCCTAACAGTGCCTCAAAAGGCTTAGGGGGCTGGACTCCCTCTACTCCCTCTGGCTATAGCCCCTCCTGGAGATGGGGTCAAGGCAGCAGGACTGACCAAGTGACTACTGGTTGGCCAGAGGCGTTCATCTGAAACCCTGGACACCCTCAGATCTGAGATAGGAGTTCTGGGAACCTGGAATGAGTTCCCTTTTCCTGAATGATGGTCTGGGTACCACTTGTTTTTAAACTCTTAACCTGGAACTCCTTAAATGGGGTAGGTGGGTGAGATAACCAAAGCTGATGTCAGTTTTGCCAAGAAGCTCCGTACCTCCCTGCGTTTCTCCTCTTTCTTCCTGGAATGAACTAAAGCAGATGTCAAGCAGAGGGCGTGACTACTGTCTATCCTCCTCTTTCTCTGTAGATTTCAGACCTTAAGCTTATAGCCTCTCAGTCCCTCTGCCAACACCGGGGTGTTTCTCTAGTTAGGCTTCTAATCCTATGTTTCTGTAGCATTACTAGCTTCCCAGCAACTTTCCTTTTTTAAAAAAAAAATTAAAAATTTGAGTTCTCTTAATTATCTCCATCTACTTCTATTGCTATTCCTTCTGCCTTTAACCCTTATCCCTGTTAGGAACCTTATTGTTTCCCTGATGACATTCCATGTAAGTTTTGGGAGACCTGTCCTGTTTGTTCTCTGCCACCCTCCCTGCTGGCCCAGGTGAGAGGAGGAAGAGAGGTCAGGAGAGAAATCCAGAATGCAACAAAACTAGGGGTTATATATCAAGGTAGACTTCTGACTATTGAGGATGGGAGAGGTGGTGAGATAAATAGGTTGAAAACAATCATCTTTGAGTTTAGGGGTCTTATGATTCTCACAGATTGGAAACAGGGAGAGGGTCTAGAACAAGGTTTCTCAACCTAGACATTTTCGGATGGTTAATTCTATGTAATGGAGAGCTGTTTTGTGCATTATAGGTTGTTTAGCAGCATGCCTGGCCCACCCTAGTTATGACAACCCAAAATGTCTCCAGATGTTGCCAAATGTCTAAGGACAATATTGCCTCCAGTTGAGAACTGTAGCTCTAGAGTCAAAGATACTTTTCTCTTAAATGATTTCCATCTTGCACCCTATCTTCGTCCCATTATTCACCTTAAGCCTGAGCCATGGATGAACTAGGACTCTTTATAAATTAGGCTCAGTAGGGCTGCTTATTCAGTGTGTTGCTTGTGTTTGTGTGGTCTCATGTCTTTGTGATGAACATGTACTATGCTTCTCCATTCTTGTCCCCTGGAGGAGGGGTTCCTGCAGTGTGGAGACAGGGTATTGTAGAGACATGCCACCTTATCCTCCCCATATTTTCAGTTCTATTTCTGTGCCCTGGTCCTAAAACCAGATACAAATAAGACTCAGGGAGTTTTGTCTGAAGACCAGGTCCCCGCTGCCCACCTGGCTGAAAATCTACTTTAGATGAGAAAGCAATATAGGAGCAGGGTCTTTAGGCACTTTCAGTTTTCTCAGGTGTTTTTTGTTCTGGCCCTTTCCTCGTAGGCTAATTAGGAAGGCAGAACAAGATAGATGAACTCCTGCCTGCTCTGAGACAAGAAGGCTGGGGTCTCTTAATATCTCTGCAGCCAGAAGCATCCTCTTTTATGGTAGTGGGGGTCAGGAATGTGGGAACTGGCATGCACTTTGCTGATTCCACCATCCATCCAGTTTGCTCCCACCTACAGTACAGTGACTAAGGTTCTAATTTTTAAAAATTTCGGTGTATTTCCTGCTGCTTTTCAAGATTGGTCATAAAACTACATTCCCTATTTACTCGTAGCTTCAGTCTAGCTAGTTGCTCTGATCAGTAGCCTGAGTGTTACACTAGAGATCTAAAGTGTTAACAAGATAGGGTAGAAAGGTTGTGGACTCCCAGAATCTCTAGTCACCATGATCTTCAGCCTCATTCTGATACTTGTTCTTTGGACACAGTCTTGTCTTTTCTTTGGTGCTCTCTTGCCTTTAGCTACCTTCTCTAATGTGTATGCTACCATCACTTTAATAATAAAGTGATGGGAATGGGTTTGAGAGTCATAATTTATATTAAAAAATTGTTGGACTTTTAAATACATTTTTCAAATAAAAACTTTTAAGCAAAATAGTTGCAGAGTAATCACTACAGGTGTGTGTTGGATAAAAGAATAGACATGGCTGATGAAGGTGACTCCTCAAAAGTGGCTGAAATGGAATTTTTGAACCAACACTGTCCTATCCGAGGAGAGAGGGCCTAATATTGTTGAAGGCAAGGAGAAGACCACCATCATCTTTCAAGGGCTTGACTACTTGTTCTTCCTATCCCCTTTTCTTAGGGTTTGAGATTTTTCAAGTTTTTTAAGTAGTACTTGTTTAAAAACAACATTGGAAATGAGGAAAATGAGCAACATTAACTTTTTTTTTTTTTTTTGAGACAGAGTCTGACTTTGTTGCCCAGGCTAGAGTGAGTGCTGTGGCATTAGCCTAGTTCACAACAACCTCAATCTCCTGGGCTCAAAAGATCCTACTGCCTCAGCCTCCTGAGTAGCTGGGACTACAGGCATGTGCCACCATGCCCGGCTAATTTTTTGTATATATAATTTAGTTGGTCAATTAATTTCTTTCTATTTTTAGTAGAGACGGGGTCTCACTCTTGCTCAGGCTGATTTCGAACTCCTGACCTTGAGCAATCCGCCCGCTTGGCCTCCCAGAGTGCTAGGATTACAGGTGTGAGCCACCACACCCGGCCTGCAACATTAACATTTTATCCTGGGGACAGGGAGTTGGGGAACAAGCCAGAGGCTGCTAGCTACACAGTTCAGTTTTAAGGTTGAAGAGATTTATGGTCTCTCCCTTAGATACCTCTGTAAAAAGACACAAGACCAAACATTGTATTTTCCAGTTTTGTTTTTCTGTACTAAAAATATATCTAGTGGGTGTTGGAATTGAAAAGGTAAGAGAGGTTGAGATGCTGACACCTCCTCTTGTAGATGAAGTGGCCATTACCTCCGGTTTCTGTCTATCTGAGTAAGGAAAAAAAATAGAGAAAATGGGAAATTACAACCACATCTATATTCTTTTCCCTTCCTTGTTTCATCTCCCCCTCCCACAAGCTCTCATTCTTTTAACCCTACTGCCCCCTCATTTATACTTCTTTTTCATATTTGATAATGGTATTGGACACACAAAGAGAAAGACAAAAACAGAAACCAGCAAAATGACCAAGTATACCCTTTGTTTATTGCCTTTCCCTCTTCCCCAAAGGTCCTATCATCCCTCTCAGTTGAGACTACCTTATCAGATCAATCAGAACTTTTGGTAACTCTTGGTAAAGCAGAGGACTGTCCTTCCTTGAGAATTCAGTTGTTGGGAGGAATCTCAGAAGGACAGTTCTGGATGGTGGTGATTAAGAGGATGAGCACTGGTGTCAAACAAACCTGGTTTAAATCTCACTTGTGGTTCTGCTGCTTACTAGCTTTGTAAACCTCAGTTTCTTCATTTGTAAAGTGGGGATAATAATACCTTGAAGGGTTGTGAGGATTGATCCAGGTAAGGTACATATAAGCAAGACCTCAAATATTGGCTGTTGTTACTGTTAAGCTGCATTAATTAGGTCACAATTATTAATATCCTCCATATCCATTAATTATCTGTGCATCAAGAAGTCTTTATTTTTTTTGAGACAGAATCTCACTTTGTTGCCCAGGCTATAGTGAGTGCCGTGGCATCAGCCTAGCTCATAGCAACCTCAAACTCCTGGGCTCAAGCAATCCCACTGCCTCAGCCTCCTAAATAGCTGGGACTACAGGCATGTGCCACCATGCCCGGCTAATATTTTTCTATATATATTAGTTGGCCAATTAATTTGTTTCTATTTATAGTAGAGATGGGTCTCCCTCTTGCTCAGGCTGGTTTCGAACTCCTGACCTCTAGCGATCCGCCCACCTCCGCCTCCCAGAGTTCTGGGATTACAGGCGTGAGCCACTGCGACCCACCAAGAAGTCTTTATATATTTGCAATCTTAAGTATTTGGTCAGTAATCATCTAATGACCAATAAGACATGTTGCCTAATAACCAACCAGCAGTTGCTCAAGAAATAATAGGTGGAATCAATGGCTAACAATAATGTGAATAACCAATGCACATTATGAATCAGTAACCAAATAAATCTTCACATACTTGGGCTCTTAAAAAATTTAAAAAAAAAACAAAAATGACCAACTAGATAAGTCAGTAACAGTTCACAGGAACATGCTGGCTGGCTTTAGCAACAGAGTTTTGAATTATCAGGACTTTTCAGATCCACCAACAAGGATCCTGGCTCATCACCAAACACTTACTTACTGGTTGCATCTCTGTGAACACGGTAGAGAGACTATTCCAAATATCCTCCAGGCCAATCCTGACCCGTTTCCAAAATGCCAGCGCGGGGTTGGGGGTGGGAGTTGGGGGTGGTAAAAGGGGTCGGCGTCTAGCTTGGATGCTGGGGAAAGTGGTAGTGGTGGTGGTGGTGGTAGGAGAGGCACAGTCGCTGCCAGAACAGAAACCTGTGTCCAGCGGACACTCCTCCCGAAGTCGGTTGCAGGCACATTGCTGGTAGGTGCAAGGTCGGTGCTCCGTCCTGAGTTGGCTCAGCGCCCCAACTCGAAGGCGCCCGGAAAGGCCTTGCAGCTTCCCGGACCTGGTCCGGCTCATGGTGCCTGACTTGCAGTGGCAGTGCCACGGGCCCCAGGGCATCAGCACCAGATGCAGATCCTCAGGAGGTGGCATGGCTGTGCGCGAGGGTGATGGCCACCGACTCGGGGTGGACCCGGGTGTCGACCACCGGGTCAGGCTGGCTGCGGAGACCAGCTGGTCCTCCGTGGACTTATGGGTAGAGCGAGGCAGGCCTGTAATGAGCCTAATTTCGGGTTCCTGGCTATTAGCTATAAACGTGGTGGAACCCCCTGCTGTACTGCGAGTGGCACCTGGCGTCTCTGGGTTGAACTTATTCTTTCTGGCATTAATCACAACCCCCTCTTCCAAAGACCCATCCTCAAACACTGACGACCGGCTGTCGCTTGTGGACACCGTGGAGGCCAAGAGCTCCGCAGCTGCCGGGCCTGCCAGGCGGTCGGCATTGGCCGTGGCGTCATCCTCATCCTCCAGAATTATCTTTGTCCTCCGGGGAAGACGGGGCCGGGCGGTGCTCCGGTGGCGGATCGGAGGACCCCCAAAGCTGAAACTGGCGTGTGGCGTCCCGGTCGGAGTCTGGGTCTGGTCTTCGGCCCCCGCCGCCCAGGACCCCAGACTCAGCAGCAGGGCCCAGAGCAGCACGCCGGCGGCGGGGACCATGGGGCTGGGCGGCTCGGGGTTGGGAGGGAGGCCGGTGAGCGAGGCAGGACTCCTACCTTCGCTCCCTCCCTTCCGCTCTCGACCCACCGGGGTCGTTTGAACGGAGGCCCGCGGAGAGGGGGGTTCCGACGCGTGGACGCGCGCGCCACGCGCCACGCGGGGCGCTCCCGCAGCCCCAGGGGCTGAGGTGAAAATCCTAAGGAACCTTTGCTGCAAGAACTCCGTGCCAGAACCGCGAGACGGATTGTGATGTAAGGGGTTAGGGAAAGATTCGTTCATTTCCTCGGCGCAGAGTTTAAATCTCTCATCGAAGTTTATTAGCCGCTACAGATCTGAATTTACTAAGGAGGATCAATACAAGTTTTGAAAGCACCCCTTCCGAGGCTCACAGGCAGCAGACATGACTCAGAAGGAGAGAGGGCGTAGGATGGTTCTTCAAGATTTAGCAAGCTGCCACTCCCGGCTCCCAGAAGGCTGGTCTGTCTGTCAACAGCTAAGCCCCTCCCATCCAAGGTGAAAAGGATCACAGCCCCTTCACTTACAGAGGAGGAAAGTGAGACCCAAAGAGATGAAGTTATTTGCCCAGGGCTCTACAGCTAAAGCAGAATTAAAACCTAGAGCTCTGCACTTCCCATACAAAATACCGCTGCACTCAGCCTTTCACGCCACTCCGCTGAAATGAAAGTCACCCAGCAGATCAGGTTTGCAACCTCAACTTCCTGCTTGAAGGCAGGGTCACGGAAAGGATGACGTCCCATTGAGAAGTGAAGATCCAGTGGTACTGGGGTTGAAGATGATAAGATGATTTACGAAACGGCTCAGGTGCTTCAGGCTGTAGGCAGATCACTATCTTTGCCGGCTTCTAAGGCCCTTGATCCAGTCCTGTGCTAGATCCCTCCAGAGCCATGGAGATCCTGGTCCAGCCTAAGAGGGGTAGGGCGGGGTGGGGGAGAGAAGTGGCTCAGGGTCAGGGCTTGGATTTTACTCACTGGTTTGGGGGACAGAAGCTAGGTGAATTGGAAGAGCTAGAAGACTGGGTGCTTGAGTCATCGTTTAGCATTAGCTTTAACATTGAAGATCCTTTGCTGTCCCTCACTGGATATAATTTCCTATTCGCTGCCAACATATTTCTTCCTAATTTCTAGGGCCAGTCTGAATCTCCTCTAATTTCTGTACTGTAATTATTCCTTTATTCCCTGATGCTTCTGCACTTATATGTATACTTTTTTTCATTTGTTCCTCTTGGATGCAGTCATGTCCTTAATTTCCCCTGGGTATATGCAGTTTTTCCAGATACACTGAAGCACCTGAAAGCCAGGCCTTGGCTGTACACATCCCACCCAAAACCGTTATCCTTAAGCACAGGACTCACTGTCTGACAGCTTCGGGGATGTGAATTTGATCCAGGGAGATGAGTTGGGCCAGCTCCCCCAGGCTGTCCAGAAAACGGATCTTTCGTGCAAATTTGGAACTGCAAAGAGAGGATAAACCTAATGTGTTTTGTACTGGGAGGAGGGTTCATGGAGACCCTTAGAAAGGGACATGTAGCAAGTAAAGCAGTTAAGGCTAGGAAGAATCAGGGTGGGACAAGATCTTCTTTTTTTTTTTTTGAGACAGAGTCTCACTTTATTGCCCAGGCTAGAGTGAGTGCCATGGCGTCAGCCTAGCTCACAGCAACCTCAAACTCCTGGGCTCAAGCAATCCTGCTGCCTCAGCCTCCCAAGTAGCTGGGACTACAAGCATGTGCCACCATGCCCGGCTAATTTTTTTTCTATATATATTAGTTGGCCAATTAATTTCTTTCTACTTATAGTAGAGATGGGGTCTCGCTCTTGCTCAGGCTGGTCTCGAACTCCTAAGCTCAAACGATCCGCCCACCTCGGCCTCCCAGAGAGCTAGGATTACAGGCGTGAGCCACCGCGCCCGGCCTAAGATATTCTTAATTTTTTTTTTTTTAAGACAGAGTCTTGCTTCTGGGCTCAAGTGAACCTCCTGCCTCAGCCTCCTGAGTAGTTGGGACTACAAGCATGCACCACCACACCCAGCTAATTTTTTCTATTTTTAGTAGAGATAGGGTTTCGTTCTTGCTGAGGTTACTTTCGAACTCCTGACCTCAAGCTATCCTCCCACCTTGGCCTCCTAGAGTTCTTGGCCTCCTAGAGTTCTGGGTGCTGTAAGCCACAGCACCCAGGCAAGATCTTCTTTTTTTTTTTTTTTTTTTTGAGACAGAGTCTCGCTTTGTTGCCAGGGCTAGAGAGATTGCCATGGTGTCGGCCTAGCTCACAGCAACCCCAAACTCCCAGGCTCAAGTGATCCTCCTGCCTCAGCCTCCTGAGTAGCTGGGACTACAGGCATGAGCCACCACGCCCAGCTAATTTTTTGTTTCTATTTTTAGTTGACTGGCTAATTTTTTTTCCTATTTTTAGTAGAGTCAGGGTCTTGGTCTTGCTCAGGCTGATCTTGAACTCCTAACTTCAAACAATCCTCCTGCCTCGGCCTCCCAGAGTGCTAGGATTACAGGTGTGAGCCACTGCGCCCAGCCAGGCAAGATCTTCTTAATCTTGATTTTTAAAATGGGGATAAGGGGAAGGGAGTCCTTATCCTCAGAGCTAGTACCTGATGAAGGGCCGAAGCAGTGCCAGAAATGCCTTCACATACCATGTAGCATGGACAACCACCAGAGCTCGAAGGTTTTTCCGGAGCCTGAAGAATGAAGAATATGAGATCATCCAATTGCTTCTTCCATCTTCATGATCAGGTGGAGCTATCTTCTGTATTGTAACTTCCTTCACTTCTCTAATTTCTAGATTTCTCTATCATGTGGGTCTAATCCCCATTCCTTTATCTACAATCTCACCTCCACCCATTTTATTTAGTCCTCCATGATGCTCATTTTTAGAAAACTCTCTGTTCAGAATCCTTGGCCCGGGCTTTTCTGCTCCATTTCCTTCCTTTGCCCTGCCCTCACTTAAGTTCCTTTTGCATGCTTCTCCTTGTCTCCATGACCAGGACTATTATAAAATTCCAGGTAGAAGATGATCAGCAAGGAGGGAAAAAGGAAAAGAGAAGAGTGAGCAAAGGAAGATGGAGAAAACAAAGGGGGATAAAAGGAACATGACAGGGAAAAGGCATATAGGCCAGGGATGAAGACAGAGAAGACAATGGAGATGTGGAAAGGGAAATACATGGCAAGACTAGGAGAAAAGTTTGAATGCCATCTATGTGCCAGGCAATATGCCACATTGATTTGCATGATTTTCACCCAGCAGCAAAAGCATTATCATTGCTATTTTACAGATAAAGAAGCTGAGGCCCAGAAAGCTTAAGTGACTAGTCCAAAATCATACAACTAGTAGGTGGTAATGGCAAGATTTGAAACTAGATTTCTCTGACTCCAAGAGAGGACAGAAGGCTGGAGAGGCTTAGAAAGGGGTGTAAAGGGACGAAGAAAAGAGAAAGGGACTAAATGGAAGAAGAAAGAACGAAAAGATGGAAAGAAAAAGATAGAGAGTTGTAGCTCTCTTGTCCTAGGGTCTCACCGCCGATCCAGGGTACGGTAACATTGGCGTATCCAGCTCAGAGGTGGAACTTGGGCCCTGCTTGTACCTCCACTCAAATGAACAAGCATATAATTTTCAGCTACCAGCAGTTCCAGAGTTCCCACCATATACCTAGGGGGATGAGAGTGCAGGGAAGCTATGTGCTGGGGTTGCAAGAAGTGAAAGGAACATTACTGCAGATTCTGCAATCAGCTACTGATCCTGGAAGGGGTTCTTTTTCACTTTTCCCTCCCCATACCCTCCCTATATCCCTTCAGGCCTTCCAACTCACTTAAACAAGTGTTCCATGACATAGGTGTAGTTGGGGATGCTGCTCCTGGGTAGATAACAGGAAGCAAAGAGGATGACAGCATTGAGGCCATCGCCATGGTAACCTGCAAAGGATAAAGGGAAAAATTCATTCGGTCAACAAATATGTATTGACAGACAGCACATGTGTTTGAGTTGAGAGACTCTGGATAGCCTTCCTTCCCTGCCCTCCCATATCTAAAAAAAAGGGAGAGACTCTGAGGATCTCTGGAAGTTACAGGAAGGATTTTGAACCTAATAATTGTGTCTCCTGGTATTCAACCCTCCACTGCTAAATTTGACTGGCTTTTAAAAATATAAATAAATAAATGAGTCTCCAGCTTAGGCATTTAATTCAAGAAGCCAAAGTTCTTACCCTTTCACTTATGCTAGCCTTTACCTCCATGAGACAGGACTTTCTTATAGGGGTCAATGACAGTCATGTCCACTCGCTGCTCCCGCTGTCCTGTTCGGAACACCCTCCAGCGACGGCCATCTTCTCCAGCCACATCCCACATACAACCCCGTCCCAGCCTTTCAGCTGCCTCACTGGCCCCCAGACCCTCTGTCTGGGGCAGCTCATCTAAAAGAGAAGGATGGGCAAGGATCATCAATGTGACAGATTTCCTACCTTCAGTTTTTTGTAACTTACCCAGATTCCTAGAGTTAATTAATCTTTCATTCCTCAATTTTTTGCTTGACTCTTTCTAATTTTTCCAATCAGCCCAATCCCCTGCTGGTTTCTTTCTCGTGTTCATTATCCTAACCTTTTCACTCAATGATGGCCTTGGGCTGACCTTTAGGAAGTCTATGGCCCTTGCCAGTATCAGCTTTCTTTTCTTTCTCTTTTTTTGAGATTCTCTATTTCTTTCTCTACATGAGTTTTCCTGGGTAAGCTCATCTATTCCTATGTCTTCAATCACCACCAGTAAAGTGATGGCTCCCAAATTTGCCTGTCTAACCTAGGCTTCAGTTCTAACTCCAGATCCATAATCCCTAAATGCCAAGAGTGGACATCTCCACTTTGCATCTCCTTGTCATCAACAAGTCATCAGATCCAAAATGGAACTCAAAATCATTCTCTTCTTACTCTCTCCCATATTTCCTATCTTGATAACTGACCCTATCCATCTATCTCTATTATATCCTTAAAAAAATTGTTTTTATAGATATGGACTCTCATTATGTTGCCCAGGCTGGTCTCAAACTCCTGGCTGGCCTCAAGGGATCCTCCTGCCTCAGCTTCCCAAGTAGCTGGGATTACAGAGTATCTCTATTATATTCTCTTATTATCCTTTCCACTACTACTGTCCTAGTTTGGGTTCCTGGCATTTCTCACCTGGCCTTAGTACTAGCCTCCTAACTGTTCTCCCTGCCTCTAGTCTGTTTTTCTCTAATCCATCTTCTACACCACTGCTAGAGCAAGCCTTTTCTTTTCTCTACCTTTTCACTCAAATGATAATGTACTATACCTACCATTCTGCATGATCTTTCCATAGCAATCAAGAGATCTGCCTTATGTTTAAAAAGTTGCATAGAATGTAGTATTCAATTGGATGGATGTACCATAATAGAATTAATACCTTACTGATGGATCTTTAGGTTGTTTCCAATTTTTTCAGTCATTAAATTTGATATTATTCCCTTGATTAATACCTTTCCATGGCTCCCCATTGCCTACGGGATAAAATTTAAACTCCTTGCTTAGTGTGGCAGTAAGGGCCTCCATGGTCTGACCTTTGCCAGCACTCTCTTTTTTTTTTTTTTTTTTGAGACAGAGTCTCACTCTGTTGCCTGGGCTAGAGTGCCGTGGAATCAGCTTAGCTCACAGCAATCTCAAACTGCTTGGGCTCAAGCAATCTTTCTGCCTCAGCCTCCCGAGTAGCTGAGGACCACAGGCATGTGCCACTATGCCCAACTAATTTTTTCCTATATATTTTTAGTTGTCCAATTAATTTCTTTCTATTTTTAGTAGAGACAGGGTCTTGCTCTTGCTCAGGCTGGTTTCGAACTCCTGACCTTGAGATATCCTCCCGCCTCGGTCTCCCAGAGTGTTAGGATTACAGGCGTAAGCCACCACACACGACCTACTTTTTATTTTTTGACAATCTTATTTTGCCTTATTGAATACTATCCCAAATCCAATATTTTCAGATTTAAAATTAAACAATTTATAAGACTATCATGTGGAACATTTTAAAAAGTTAATCTGAAACACTATGAAAATCACCAATTCATATGTGTTACAATAATTAATTTATAATTTTTCAGCCCATATCCATGATGGCTCATTTTATTAAAAACTATATTCGAGAAGAGATAAATCTGAGGAAATATAAAAAAATTTAGAAAAATATATCCATATCTAGTCACAATCTTCCAGATTTTCTATGTGGTCGATAGTTGATCATCTTTCAAAGGGCATCATAGGCTGGGCGTGGTGGCTCACGCCTGTAATCCTAGCACTCTGGGAGGCTGAGGCAGGCAGATCACTCAAGGTCAGGAGTTCGAAACCAGCCTGAGGAAGAGTGAGACCCTGTCTCTACTAAAAATAGAAAGAAATTAATTGGCCAATTAAAAATATATAGAAAAAATTAGCTGGGCATGGTGATGCATGCCTGTAGTCCCAGCTACCTGGGAGGCTGAGGCGGGAGGATTGCTTGAGCCTAGGAGTTTGAGGTTGCTGTGAGCTAGGCTGACGCCACAGCTCTCTAGCCCAGGCAACAAAGTGAGAGTCTGTCTCAAAAAATAAACAAAAAAAACCCAACAAAGGGCATCATAGCACTTCCATTTGTCCGGGATATAGAATGGCTCAAAAAGGTGAGGAAATAATGTGCCATATCCACATACTCTTTTTTTTTTTTTGATACAGAGTCTCACTCTGTTGCCCGGGCTAGAGTGCCATCTCAGCCTCCCCAGTAGCTGGGACTACAGGCATGCGCCAGCATGCCCAGCTAATTTTTTCTATATATTTTTAGTTGGCAAATTAATTTCTTCCTATTTTTAGTAGAGACAGGGTCCTGCTCTTGCTCAAGGCTACTCTCGAACTCCTGAGCTCAAATGATCCTGCCGCCTCTGCCTCCCATGCCTCCCAGAGTGCTAGGATTATAGGCACAAGCCACCACGCTGGCCCACATACTCTTGATATAGGAGCCTCTAGGTTCAAGAAAAATTCTGCCTAAGGCCAGGCATGGTGGCTCACGCCTGTAATCCTAGTACTCTGGGAGGCCAAGGTGGGACGATTGCTTGAGCTCAGGAGTTCAAGACCAGCCTGAGCAAAAGTGAGACAGACCCTCTCTCTAATAAATATAGAAAAATTAGCTGCGCATTGTGGTGGCGCGTGCCTGTAGTCCTAGCTCGGGAGGCTGAGGCAGGAGGATCGCTTGAGCCCAGGAGTTTGAGATTGCTGTGAGCTAGGCTGATGCCACGCCACTCTACTCAGAGCAATGGAGTGAGACTCTGTCTCAAAAAAGGGAAAGAAGAAACGTTCTTTCTGAACTGCAGAGCTGATCTCCAATGCAAGGCCACCTGTCAAGGGAACCTCATGACTGATTAGCAGTCACCCTGTTTTGATCACAGACTTAACAAATGGTATCCACATCCTAAGGTGTTATAGTCCTCAGATCAATGACTTCTCGAGACACTCCATGCTTTTGCCATGGAAGCCACCTCCCAGATCACATGAACCTAAGTGCTTCTGGCAACTAAAGTAACATCACTCCCTTTCCGTATGAGTTCAGCCTAGGACAGTGGAATTCTACAGTTCTGTTGGAACCTGTTCCACTGCTGCCCCATAAAATATTTTAGGTTCAAAAAATATACAAGGATTTTTAACCTTTATGCATGACAAAAGAAGTTCCATGGCCTGGAAAAGACTTCTGGGTATAACCATCTGATCAAAAGCAGGGAAAATATAATCTGCAAACTGAATTTCTGCAATGGCAGTAGCACCAGTGATCGCAATTCCAATTCCAAATTCAATAATTCCTTGTTCACACACTGCAGTATTAAAAACTCTATCTTTCCCACATTTGTCTTACAAGCCAACAATGCATGTAAAGACTCCACCAAAGGCAACATCTTCACCAAATATTACTGCAGTAGGATCTTTAGCCAATGCGTTATCTAAGGCACTTGTTACTGACTGGAAAAGATTCATTTTCTGAGTGTACCTGTACTCCTGGGGCTCTGAGTCAGGCTGGAGAGTGAAGTGAACCACCTGCTACCTCTGGGCCGCATCCTGGCCAGCCCCATGCCACGTGTGGAGGCGCCATGTGTGGAGCCAGAGCAGCTGGCTTGCAGTCGCAGCCCTTCATGTTCAAATAGTCACGCTTTATCCTTTGCATTCCCCAAGGTGCCATGCTATTGCTTGAGTTGCTTCTTCCACCTAGAAAGCCCTCTCTCCAACTACCTGATAAATATCAGCTTCAGCTTTCAACTCTCAACTCAGAATCACCTCCTCCGTAAAGTCTTTCCTAACATCTCTCAGGCAGAACTGTGCTTTTCCTTCTCCCTGCCTATCCTGTCCCCTATACACATGTAGATCATAACCTTTAACTGTAATTATTTGTATGTATGCTAATTTCCTACTAACCAGAGAATTCCCTGAGAGTATGGCCTCTTTTTTTTTTTTGAGACAGAGTCTCACTTTATTGCCCAGGCTAGAGTGAGTGCCGTGGCATCAGCCTAGCTCACAGCAACCTCAAACTCCTGGGCTCAAGCAATCCTGCTGCCTCAGCCTCCCAAGTAGCTGGGACTACAGGCATGTGCCACCATGCCCGGCTAATTTTTTCTATATATATTAGTTGGCCAATTAATTTCTTTCTATTTATAGTAGAGATGGGGTCTCGCTCTTGCTCAGGCTGGTCTCGAACTCCTGAGCTCAAACGATCCGCCCACCTCGGCCTCCCAGAGAGCTAGGATTACAGGCTTGAGCCACCGCGCCCGGCCAGTATGGCCTCTTATTCATCTTTATGACCCCAGTCCTGGCTCAATGATAGCATGTAACAGGCACTCAATAAAGTTTTCCTTAATAAACAAGGGACTCCTCCCCCTCTACTGACTACTCTCACATTGGATCTGTAAGCTCTACTTTTCCATTCTGAGGAAATTAGTTTTGCTGGCTTTACCCCTTGGTCCCCACCTTATCAGTTCTAACTTCAGTCCCGTTAAATCCATCCTGAGCTTCTTTTAACACTGGCCTCTACTTCTACCAGCTCTGGATCCTCAGGTTTGCTTCCCACCTTCCCATTCAAATTCATGTCCACTGTCCAGCTGCTCCGAGTCTGAAGGTGTCTCCAATTCATCTACCTCCAGGTCAGAACTGCCATCAGGAGAGGAAGGTGCAGAGTGGGTAGGAGAAGCTCCATTATCTCCAGGCCCCTCAGTCAGATTCAGCCACGACTCTGGGGCAGAAAGACGCTTACGCATGGGGCGCTGGCCACATAGGGCTAAAGTGTTGGGGGTACCTGGGGATGGAGAAAGGGGGAAAAAAGAAAAAAAATATATGTGTATTGAGGGGCTGGGGGTGGTTAGAATTCTTTTGTGTGGAAGTGAGAATATGGGGTAAACTCTGAAGAAGGAAGGACCAACACAGGGGACATTTGGAAAAGGGGGAAATGGAACTGTGAAAGGATAGTGGTGGTGTAGCCCTTCACTGGACTAGAATCAAGAACTTGAGGGCTAGTTTCTCCTTTACCTACCTCCTTTAGGGTCTTCAGGATCTTCAGAAGGACCAACCTCCTCAGGAAGCAATCTGGACGGGAAAAGATCAACATGTAGACTGCCATGTGAGTTGTATTTAACTCAAGCTAGTTTTGACCCCAGGGCTTCATGAATCAAAACCCTACAGTTGGTTCGTGTTTGTGAAAATCTTACTTGTTGATGTTCTTATTGTTACAATTAATATTGACAATTTAATTCTGAAAATGTGGATGGCGTTACATATAACTCATGTACAGAAAACAATAAAAAATAATAAGTTAGAAAGGATCATTTTCGGCCAGGCGCGGTGGCTCATGCCTGTAATCCTAGCACTTTGAGAGGCTGAGGCGGGCAGATCGCTCAAGATCAGGAGATTGAAACCAGCCTGGACAAGAGTGAGACCTTGTCTCTACTAAAAATAGAAAGAAATTAACTAGATAACTAAAAATATACAGAAAAAATTAGCTGGGCATGGTGGCACATGCCTGTAGTCCCAGCTACTTGGAAGGCTGAGGCAGAAGGATTGCTTTAGCCCAGGAGTTTGAGGTTGCTGTGAGCTAGGCTGATGCCAGGGCACTCTGGCCTGGGCAACACAGTGAGACTCTGTCTCAAAAAAAAAAAAAAAAAAAAAAAAAGATCAGGAGTTTGAAACCAGCCTGAGCAAGAGTGAGACCTCGTCTCTACCAAAAATAGAAAGAAATTAATTGGCCAGGCCAGGCGCGGTGTCTCACGCCTGTAATCTAGCACTCTGGGAGGCCGAGGCGGGTGGATTGCTCGAGGTCAGGAGTTCGAAACCAGCCTGAGCAAGAGTGAGACCCTGTCTCTACTATAAATAGAAAGAAATTAATTGGCCAACTAATATATATAGAAAAAATTAGCAGGGCATGGTGGCGCATGCCTGTAGTCCCAGCTACTTGGGAGGCTGAGGCAGCACAATTGCTTGAGCCCAGGAGTTTGAGGTTGCTGTGAGCTAAGCTGATGCCACGGCACTCACTGTAGCCTGGGCAACAAAGCGAGACTCTGCCTCAAAAAAAAAAAGAAATTAATTGGCCAACTAAAAAATATATAGAAAAAATTACCGGGCATGGTGGCTACTCAGGAGGTTGAGGCAGGAGGATTGCTTGAGCCCAGTTTGAGGTTGCTGTGAGCTAGGCTGACGCCACAGCACTCACTCTAGCCTGGGCAACAGAATGAGACTCTGTCTCAGAAAAAAAAAAAAAAAAAAAGAAAGAAAGGATCATTTTGTTTTAATAAAACACTGTGGCCCCAGGGGAAAAATTTTCTTTTCCTAGTGTGGCAGTCAATGTGTTAAAAGGGGGCAGAGATATAGGCCAACAGCATCAAGCCAAGTATCAATTTATAGGTTGTCTTTCCTTACCATGATTTTATTACCTCTGATTTCTTTTTCCCACCTTTTTATCTCAATTTTTTTTTTTTTTTTGAGGCAGGGTCTCCCTCTGTGGCCCAGGCTAGAGGTATCATAGCTCACTGCTACCTCAAACTCCTGGGCTCACTCAATCCTCCTGCCTCAGCCTCCTGATTAACTGAGACTACAGGTGCATGCCACCATGCCTGGTTAACTTTTCTATTTTTTGTAGAGATGGGGTCTTGCTAAGTTGCTCAGGCTGGCTGGTCTTAAACTCCTGAGCTCTAATGATCCTCTCACCTTGGCCTCCTAGAATGTCAGGATTATAAGCGTGAGCCCCCATGCCTGGCCCCCTTCATGTTCTTTTTTTCCCCCTCCAATTTCTAATTCACCATCCCTCCCTTCTCCCAGCTGTCCTCACATTTCCTCACCTAGGAAATTCTTCATCCTGCCATTCCTCCTTCAGCTCCAGTTCCCCAAGTCTCAGAGCTGCTTCTAGTTCTGCTGTTTCTGCAGTCTCTCTGACTCAGAAGAAAAGATTAAGGAACTGGGTAGTAGTAGGTGTAGACATTGCAGTGAAGAACAGTACTTAAGGTATAGAGCAGACGGTGGGCCTTAAAAGGAGCTCAGATCTCTCATCTCCTAAAGAGATGTTTCTCCCTCCTTCACCACTTGCTAGCAGCAGATTACCTACCTACCATTGGGTTTAGGAGCAGAGGAAGGATGGAATGTAAAGCTAATCATATTTACCTCTATGGCTGTTGCTCCACCTACAAAGTAGGGCTGAGTGATGTCCCCACATTACAATTGGCTGGAACCCAGACAGACCCACCCAGCTATCACTGGGCAAAGTTGAGAAAGATGGCACCTCGTCAGGCCTGCCTTTCCTCCACCATGCTGGGGAGTGGCTAGGGGGAAAACGGCATAAGCTGAGGGGTAGGAGACGAAAGTAAGGAGAAAGATTTGCCGGAAAGGAGAACCTGGACCAAAACTCAGTTTTGGGTCAGCTTTCCTGATGGTCATTCTGGATGGTGAGAGTTAGAGAACAATGTGCAGATTTATCAGATACAAAATACAGAAACTTCCTTTACTTTTAAACTAGGGAATTAGTTTAATTCCCTGGAATCCCATTCCCCAGTTCCATACCATACTGATATTTTCTACCTAGAGCCACCCCCATCCTTTCTCTGCAAATCCATTCTCTTACAGTCTTGTCTCCTGGAGGAACCCCTGAGATTTGACCTAGTGAGAGCTGAATGGTGGGAAAGTCCCTTAAGACTATTTATTCACTCCGTTTCCAATCAGGTGGGCCAAGATCTTACTTACCCAAGATCTAAAGTCTTTTTTCCTGCTTCCTGTACAGTTCCCATCTTCACAAGTCCTCCTGTCTTCTTCTTTAAACAGAGTTGTTAGGAAGCTGATTGTTCCAGCCCCCAACACTCCTTTACCCCTTTTCTGTCTCAGTTATTGTTGCTCTTGCCTCCAAGGAGGAGGGAGGTGTGGAAGGGAGGTAACCTCATCTTCAAACAGGTTTTGCCACCTCCCTTCCCAAGGAGCAGGTTTGCCCAAAAGAAAAACCCTGCCTCCCATGAGGGGGCGGGTTTGGGGGAGGAGAGTGCATTTCCTAGGGTGGCTAGCCTTGGGTGAGTCTGGGAAAAGAATTTATTCTCCTTTCCAGATTCCTTATAACCTTCTGAAAGCTGCTCTTTATATATATATATATATATATATATAAAGCAACAGTAGAAACCATTTTGTTTGTAAGATTATCTTGGGTCTACTTTTCAAGTATAAGCAAAACTGGGGAGACAGATGTATAAGGAAGATTCTGGAAGAAGAAATAAACTAAAAGAAAAGCTGAAGATGAGGGAAAATAGAAGCCTGCTGCTCCCTTTTCCCAAAAATAGTTGACAGAGGAAGATATTAGGTACAGTAGGAAGAAGGGAGATGAATCTTTAGGAGGCTAAAACAACTAGCAGAGGGAAAGGCTTGATTATAGTTGTAAAAAAGAGACGCTAAGACTCTAAACAGGAAAAAAGTATTTAATACTTTAACAAAATGCAAAATAAAGTACCAAAGTTACAAAACATAAATTCCTTTGGTTGGTTCAGTGAGCACACCACTATTTTTTACCTTCCAAATGGCTACAGACATATCCTCAAAGTGAAGTCAGACTGTCCCCCTTACACTGGAAGATGTCATGCCATAACCATCACATACCCCACTGTTCAGTGAAATTGTCAGCAACTTACATGGAATAGAGCTGTGGGGTAGGAAAAGGGGGAATGGGTTTGTCTGAAGAAAAAAGGGAGACTCTACACATGCAGAACAAGTCAGTGGGAGGGAGCTCTCTGCTGGGCCACTATGGTATGAATCATACCCCTATACATGCTACATAAGACTGAGTCCCTTGGTACAATCATACATAAATATAGACAATCCAATGACCCCAAACATTCCCAGGGAAAACAGAAGAAAAAATACAGAGAAGCAGAGGAGAGAAAGAATGGCAGCAAGAGACAGATCACAGAATATCAGGGCACATCTAGTATAAACCCTGTTTTACAGAGGGGTAAAATGAGACCTAGAATAGTGAAGTGCCTTGCCAAAAGACACAGGGTTTGTGGCAGTATTGAACTCCATGCTTCCTTTTAATATGAGCAAGAACAGAAAGAGATGGACAAGAAATTGATAGACCTGTTAAGGGAGGGGACAGACCCAGGGCTCTCATTGCAGTTCTGTCATCTTTGGGGAAGAACACCTATGAGGTCTTAAGGCTTTCCTGGGTGCTACCTGTACTCTTTAAGGATCAGGGGCCTTCAGGGTCTCTTTAAGATTCCTGTTGGCTCTGGGACAGAGGGATCCAAAGGAGCAGAGAGCCAGGCCACTTGATCAGGAGAGAAGACAATGGCCTCTAATCTGTTCCCAAAGAGGACCTGAAACAGTCACAATAAGCTCAGAATAGAAATTCAGCCATCTCTGAATCAAACACCATCACCTAACCAGGGGCAGAAAAAAGAGTCATAGAGCTGGAAATCTGCTAAAGGCTGAAAACTGGAATAAGAATTTCCAAGTTCACCCTCTTTTTTCTCTCACTTGAAGCAGGTATTCAATAAATACTTCAAAAAATGAATACATGGAGCCAATCCATGAATGTTTGATTTCATGACAGATATTGGTTCTGTTCAAGATCTTTACTGAGGCCACTTTTGGGGTCTACATTCTTTTTGCCCCACTCTGCTGGGACTGTGGATATACCACATTGTACACCTGGCAAATGAAATACAGGAAAGTCAGTGCAGATTTATTTATTTATTTTTTTATTTTTTGAAACAGAGTCTCACTTTGTTGCCCAGGCTAGACTGAGTGCCGTGGCTTAGCCTGGCTTACAGCAACCTCAAACTCCTGGGCTCAAGTGATCCTTCTGCCTCAGCCTCCCGAGTAGCTGGGACTACAGGCATGCGCCACCATGCCCGGCTAATTTTTTCTATATATATTAGTTGGCCAATTAATTTCTTTCTATTTATAGTAGAGACGGGGGTCTCGCTCTTGCTCAGGTTGGTTTCGAACTCCTGAGCTCAAACAATCCGCCCGCCTCGGCCTCCCAGAGAGCTAGGATTACAGGCGTGAGCCACCTTGCCCGGCCCAGATTTAAATAATAAAATTAAATAATAAAGTTTGTCTGATTGGTAATTGGGGAAAAAGGTACAAAGCCATTCTCATAGCAGCTGCTTTCTTTCACTTCTTTCTCTTCGCAGTTTTATGGAAACAGTATACCAGATTCTGGAGCAATGAAGACAACTGCTGAATCTCCACACATCTCAAAACATGCATTTCAGGTGGGTCACGTAACCTCACCTACCATCCATCCCCTGCCCTCCCAACAGTCACTTCTTTGACAGTGAGGCAGTGGTAGACTGTGACAGTGAGATCTGGCTGCATTTCTCAAAGACGGCCTCAGCGGAGAGTTTGGGCAGCCCCTGATCCAGAGGGCACTCATCCACCAAGCTGTTCATGGGTGTGGGGGGCAGTGGAGGGTCCTCCTCATCTTGGCTCAATCCAGGAATCAGGGAGTTACCTGCCCTGTCCAATTCCTTGTCCACCTGCTCCTTGGAAACAACTACTGTCTCAGACTGCCCCGAAGGGATCTTCATGGAGTCAAAATACACTGACAGGGCTTCCTGGAGCACAGGCAGAAGTTTTTTTCGAGAGACCTGGGTGTTGCCTTGAAGATAGGCTTGGAGGTTAGGGTGGGTGCTTGGGGCAGGAGTCAGCTTCAGGGATGGAGAGTGGGAGCTTTCCAGGACTCCACAGATCTACAGAGGAAACAATAATGGGGAAATGATATATAACTTGGTGTAGCAAAGAGCTGAAGCTTCTAAGTGAGAGGTTTCCTTTATAGATGAGAAAATGCTTTAAAATTAAGTTATCCAGAGTTCAGTTTTGTTGCTTGCAACAAAAGGAACTAATATACACGGTATTTTAGAAACTCTAATATACACAGTATTTTAGAAACAGAAGAAACGTTTTAGATCATATATTTCATTTTATTAATAAGGAAATTAAAGTTCAGAGAGATTAAGTATCTCAAGCAAAATCATGTAGATGATGGCTGAATCTGAACCAGAACACAGGGCCCCTGGCTTTTAATCTAGTGTTGTTTCCAAGTGTATACCTGTGCTCCAGAACTTGAACACTGTCCTTAGCTGGGATGGGACTAGCATCTACCTGGGGGTCAGAGGAAGGAGGGAAGCAGAAAGAATGAACAGAACAAAATGGGAGTGGGAAATATGCCAAGTATGCTGCAAAGTCTGGCCATTTACAATATTATCTCACTTTATTCACACCTATTACTATCACCCTCTCTTACATATAGGTAAACTGAGGCTTAGACAGATTAGATGACTTGCCTAAGGTCATGATCTGTGTGAAGCAAAACTGACATTTGAACCCAGATCTGTCACCAAAGCCAATGTTCTAAATCAATATATTATACTACCCCTAACATAGGAGGAAGTGGGAAGATGGTGGGCAGACTGTGAGAGGAGGACTCCTGTTTTCCAGCACAGAGGCATCCTGGGCAATGACAGAGTCATCAGCTTCAGAAGAGCAGCACAGAGGGAATGAGATTCAGGAAGGTGGGAGGGGCACTTCATATGGCCAGAGTACCCTTTTTTTCCTGACAGGATTAGTAAGAGCCATTGTTTACTCAGTGCTTACTCTGTGCCTAGCAATGTACTTTACATATGACATTACATTTAACGATCACATAAGACCAATCCGTAAGTATTAATTTTTTTTTTTTTTTGAGACAGAGTCTCGCTTTGTTGCCCAGGCTAGAGCGAGTGCCATGGCGTCAGCCTAGCTCATAGCAACCTCAAACTCCTGGGCTCAAGCAATCCTACTGCCTCAGCCTCCCGAGTAGCTGGGACTACAGGCATGTACCACCATACCTGGCGAATTTTTCCTATATATATTAGTTGGCCAATTAATTTCTTTCTATGTTTAGTAGAGACGGGGTCTCGCTCTTGCTCAAGCTGGTTTCGAACTCCTGACCACGAGTGATCCGCCCACCTCAGCCTCCCAGAGTGCTAGGATTACAGGCATGAGCCACCGCGCCCAGCCGGTAAGTATTTTTATGCCATTCCCAGACTCAGAAGTTGACTGATTTGCCTTAGCTCAAGGAGCAAGTAAGTGGCAAACCTGAACAGAAAAGCACATCTGTCTGACTTTAAAAGCTGTAGTTCTTCTCACAATGCCAAACTAGCTTACACTAGATGAAATCACATTTGCTTTCTTTTTTTTTTTTTTTGAGACACAGTTTCACTTTATTGCCCAGGCTAGAGTGAGTGCCGTGGCGTCAGCCTAGCTCACAGCAACCTCAAACTTCTGGGCTCAAGCAATCCTGCTGCCTCAGCCTCCCAAGTAGCTGGGACTACAGGCATGTGCCACCATGCCCGGCTAATTTTTTCTATATATATTTTAGTTGGCCAATTAATTTCTTTCTGTTTATAGTAGAGATGGGGTCTCGCTCTTGCTCAGGCTGGTCTCGAACTCCTGAGCTCAAATGATCCGCCCACCTCGGCCTCCCAAAGAGCTAGGATTACAGGCTTGAGCCACCGCGCCCGGACCACATTTGCTTTCTTGGGGAGAAGACAGAGGCAAAGAGAGGTGGGAAAGGGCAGACACACCTTCCATGAGTTCAAGGGTTTATCTGGCTATATTCTGTCTTTA